>JAKUCV010000428.1:0-77391 GCA_028386065.3 Turnera subulata | reverse complement strand
ATATTTGTACCATTTGGGGTAAAAGGTGTCTACTGGAAATGAGTTTAAAAATGAACAGTTACATCCTTTTGTATTGTGTCTTTTGGAAAAGACACAAATTTAAGTTTGAATATGGCTGTAACTTTTGGATTAAATGTGTCTTTTGGAAAAGACACAGGAAGCCCTATAAATAGGCCACTCATTCTCATTTCCAGACATCTGAAAGTATCCAAACGTACAAAACAAATTGTGTTTTAGTTTTCCTCTTTTCTCTCCAACTAGTTCACTTACTTTTTCTATTTTCTTTTCTCTCCCACCAAATAAAATACTTTGCCTTTTATATGGTATACCACTGCAGAGGTTATCATATAAAATAGATATTTTGTTTACTTTTGGAAGGTGATCAAGGGGTTGTTGGTGTTAATGCAAAACATCTCCAACCAGAGGCTTCATTGTATCTCTGAGGCTAATTTGCAAGACACCGTTGCATACCGACTTTGGATAAAGTGGTGGTGGCAAATATTGTCTTAAGGAAAGTGGCATTAGCAGCACGCCTTGAAGCATCTGCAGTTATTATATTCACAGCCTTGTCTACTCCACATCACCACACAGTGCAAGAAGCAGTGTACCAGTGCAGAAAGAAGCTTTTTGTTCCTACACTAGAGACCCCCCAACACACCCTGTCAACATGATTCTGAATAAGAGGCAGCATAGATGCTACCTTAAGGACGATCTCTTGGGGAAGAAGATCACTAAACATACTCCAATTCCATGCACCCGACGCCGTAATAAATCGAGTCAAAGGCCAACTCAGCTGGTCAGCCTCCACAGGGCCAAGGGCAAAGCAGATTAAGCTAGCATCACAACCCTCAACCCACCAATCACTCCAAAAGCGAATATGTTCCCCATCACCAACAACCACCTAACACCCCTCTCCACTATCTCCCAAACCGACTTAATGGCCCGCCAAATCGGAGACCCAGTCGTTTTGTCACGCAAAAAAACACGTCCCTCCTGCACCACAAAATACTTCGCCACCAAAATTTTAACCCAGAGACGGTCGTCAAGACTAATGATAGCCCAAGCAAGTTTCATAATAAGTGCATCATTGAACCAATAGAGATGCTTTAAGCCCACCCCCTCGATTCTTGGGTTGACAAAAATTATCCCATTTAACTAGTTAATAGTAAAACCACTAATAATTTTTGCGAAGAGTCATTATCATAGTAAAACAAAAAAATTAATCTTTCCTTAATCAAGTATATACACCAAGAACCCAGCCAGCCTAGTGTTCTGCCCACTTTACCCTTACCCATACGAAACCAGGAGAACCAGACAACACAACTATCTCCGACGGGGATAACTACTCCGCGAGTCCTATAACTTCTCCCGAAAACTCATTTGAGTCCTAAAAACGAAAAACGCCTATTTCGGGTCCTATAACATTCAAAAGGTACACCATTTGAGTCCCCGTCCAATTTTCCGTCAAATTTTTGCTGACCTGGCCGTTATCTAATTACGTGGAGAATAATTAGTAAAAAATAATAATAATGTGGAAAATAAGATAAATAAAATAAAATAAAATAAAACAAGTCACCTAATTAAGTCATCATCCCTTGCAAATTGTCCTCCAAAAAGAGAATTTCTCACATTCAGCACATTAAACTTGTAGTTAATTCTTTCATTCTAAATGTAAAAAGAAAAATAATAACGTCAAGAAAAAATGTTTCACCCGAGTGTCAAACAAGTCCATTAAGGAGCATCCCCCATTAACCATGTTAATGGTTATTTCTTCCTCCTCTGCTTCCTACCACTCCTCAATCTTCTCCCTCACCCAAAACAACCCACCTTTCACATGCTCCACCGCCGCCTCCTCCACGTCATCCACCACCGACCTCGTCTCGAGCAAGCTCCAACACCTTGTCGCCGAATTCCACTCCCTCTCCGAGCCCGTCGACCGCCTCAAGCGCCTCCTCCACTACGCCTCCGCCTTCCTCCCTCCCTTCCCGGACTCCTCCCGGGTCGACTCCAACCGGGTCATGGGCTGCACCGCCCGGGTCTAGCTCGACGCCACCCTGGACCAGCACGGGAAGATGAGGTTCTCGGCTGACAGTGATTCGGAGGTCACGCACGGGTTCTGCGCGTGCTTGATTTGGGTCCTCGACGGCGCCGCCCAGGAGGAGGTTCTGCAGGTGAAGACGGAGGACCTGGCGGCGCTTAATGTTGGGGTGCCCGACGGCGAGATTTCGAGGGTGGATACGTGGCATAACGTGTTGGTTAGTATGCAGAAGAGGACCCAGATGTCGGTGGCTGAGAGAGAAGGGAACAAGCCTTTTGATCCCTTCCCTTCCTTAATTGTAACCGCAGAGGGGATTGAAGTCAAAGGGAGCTATGCGGAAGCTCAGGTGGGGAATGGAACATGGCCATATGCTCTGCTAGTTCGGCGATGGAGCCGGAGTTCATGTATTGCCGCTAGGTTCATGTTTCTCGTTTTACCCTTTTCAGTTTAATTGTGCTGTTTTGTTGTTGGGTTTGCTTCTTTGAGCTAGATTTGTTGCGGTTTAGCTGTTGATTTGATTGGTTTTGGTGGGAATTGTTTTTGGGTTTTTGTTATAGTTGTTGGGTTGCTCATGGTGGTGGTGGGGGTAGGGAGCAGGTGGAAATCGGGTTGCAGCGGCGGTGGCTTCGGTGGCCATGGGATTGAATTTTTTTATTTTTTTATTTTTTTATTTATCTTATTTTCCACGTAATTATTATTTTTTACTAATCATTTTCCATGTAATCAGATAACGGCCAGGTCAGCAAAAATTTAACAGAAAATTGGACGAGGACTCAAATGATATAACTTTTGAATGTTGTAGGACCCGAAATAAGCGTTTTTCGTTTTTAGGACTCAAATGAGTTTTCGGGAGAAGTTATAGGACTCGCGGAGTAGTTATCCCGTCTCCGACGAGAGGGTACAAAATCCATCGAGTACATCAAAAGACAAAAAAACTAAGAAGACATTAGAATTTAAAAGTATTTCTCCCTCCACTCACGAGAAACCAACCACATTCTTAACCATCTGCACTGCTAGCTGTTTTTTCAGCGATACTGGAACGGAAAATGTGGACATATCTGCAAACCTGAGCCTGCATTTTCTTGAGCTCATTTTTTTCTGTTTTAAAGAATTTTTTCACTTTTTTTATATAAAAAAAATTGACAGTGTCATTCTAATTATGTTGAAATATCTCTCTACAAATAATGCACTGATTAATTATCTTTCAGCCTTAAGCAATGATTAGAGGAAACAAATCAATAGTTGTTTTTATGCATAATTTACAGAGCAATATTGGGGGCGGAAAAAAAGAGCCCACCTGTATGCACCAAAACTTTCACAGGCTAAGGCCCATATAAGGGTTCATTAAGGAACGGGCCAGATAAGAAGGGTTAGGGAGTTGGGACCAAAGAATGCAGATCCCATGAATCCCAACGACGTGCCAATGGTAAGCCAACCCAAAGGCACCTAAACCTAACAGAAGGCAGTAAGGCACCCAAGGCAGGTTTTGGATTCCCCGGGTTAAGCGCATGACTGACCCGAAACAACTCTTGTGGAGGAATTAAAAGGATATATTCAAACAATTCATTTCAACCGCGTTGCAAGAATTTTTTTTTTTGTATTGTAGTTATTAAGACATTTTTCCTATCTTTTGACATTAATAATGTTTTCACACACACATATATAGTTTTCCACATGCATATATATGTGGTACTCCATATTTTCAAAGTTTACTCTCTGATTGACTTTAAGCAAGTTCTGAATTCAACTGATTGTGGTTGCTCAAGCGTGACAAAGGTTGTGAGAGATTCTACAAAATCTCTTAATTTGTAATATGGCAACCCGCATGACAACATAAATTGTAACTCCAAACTCAAAAACCTAATTATATATCCGTGATGGCTATATATAGTACTGCAACTTTTTTTTAAACTTTAGATTCGATTTTTTTGAACTTATATGGGTGGATTGCAACTCTCGTAAAATGGATCCAGCTCTCAATCATACAGCTAGCACAGATGACTAACCTTAATCTCCTGGTCAAAACGTTCAGTGTAAGATCCGACACTGTTCAAGAGATCTTTATTAGTTCTAGATGTAAGTAAGCTTTTCGAATAAAGCCTTCAACGACTTTGGTTTTACTTTAGATGGAGGGGACAAAATGTGAACTCTTATTAAGCAGTTTGAGACCTGAGGCTTTGACTACTGCACATCAACGTACGCACCTAAGGCTTTGAGATTTGTCTAACATGGAAAAATCAATAGAGCTGGATAACGTGAGCAGACATGAACAGTCAGTTTCCATGTGATAAATGTTTAACGTAGAGAGATAAGAACTTGGAATAGAAGAGAATCCACGCACGTATACTTGCAGCTGCTTTCCTTTCAGATGTCACATAAGGTTGTAATGTACGTTTCTGTGACAATATAGCTAGAGAAAAACAACAGTCCCTGAGCAGAGAGTTAGGATGCAGCTGCTAATTAATAACCATCTAAATTAAACCCATCAACACTAAATGTTTTAGGGCATGGACACATGGCATCTTTGAACGTCCAGCGATTATGTAGAAGCCACGCCTTAAAGATCTGGATAAGCACTTCAAGAAATTCATACAGTGCCATCTTTTAGTGGATGAAAGAATAGATAAGAACCCTAGCTAGTTATGCCATCTGTGCCACCTTTGCAGTTTGTACGTTTTTGAGTGGAAATGATTTGTAGTTTGTATACCTGGGGAAGTGGAGCCATGTATGATGGATGACATTAACATTAATTCCTTATTCATTCAGAACAGCAAACCTCTGCACATCTATGATTATTCGCAGTTTTCAACAACAGCGCAGAGAAAAGTCATTATTGTACCTCTGCGCTCATATGTTTGAACGCAAT
The DNA here is from genome assembly GCA_028386065.3 of Turnera subulata. Taxonomy (NCBI): domain Eukaryota; kingdom Viridiplantae; phylum Streptophyta; class Magnoliopsida; order Malpighiales; family Passifloraceae; genus Turnera; species Turnera subulata. The sequence continues at coordinate 72,487 of JAKUCV010000428.1, read as the reverse complement.
AAATTCGCCTTCTGCATATAGTGTTCATATAATATCAACAGCTAAAGAAACTTGCGATAGTATAGTTGTATATATGAACACTCGAAAAGATTCATAGAGGTTTCTCAAAAAAAAAAAAAACAAAAGATTGATAGAGATAGATGTTTATGAAAAAGATCATGCATGTATTACTCAAAACACAAAATTAAGAAACAAATCCACAAAACATACTTTCACTTAACCAAAAAGTGAAAACCGTCCCTATATCAATACCATAACTACTAATTAAATTAAGCTGCAACTGGGAGTCTTCCGGAACATATATGAAAGCAAACTACTATAGCTAAGAGAAATAATAATATACTGAGAGAGAATGACCAAAATGAAGAAGAACCCTTATAGCCAAAGGTTCAAAGTATTGATCTTGCTGTGGATTTGCTTGATCTAGCAAATGATCGGACCGAGACGCTTGATTCCCCGAGTGGTGTGGTTGGATCCTTTGTTGAGAAAAGAACCCTTCATTCAAGATAACAAAGGCATATATTCATTCATCTGCAGGTGAAGAAGAAAAGGCAGGCAGTAGTAGTTTCCCTCCTCAAAAACTACTACTACATAGAAGACAACCTCTTTCCTTCCAGCTTCTTCTGATTCTTCTCCTTCTTCGTCGTCGTCTGTCTCTTCTTCTTCTTGTGCTTTTTCTGCTTTGGGTTTTGGGATGTGAAGTTGGCGATGATGAGTGGTACTGGAAAAGGAATAATGGGGGTTTGAAGTGGAGTTGAGGGGGTAATGATGACGGTGTGGGAGGAGCAAAGGGGAGGAGGAGGGCATGATGATTGATGTTGGGGTATGTGGTTGAAAGGTTGAGGAAAAATCCAAGGTATTGCGTGCCATTTTTTCCTCACACAGATAGATAGATAGATAGAGAGAGAAGATATACTCCACTACACTGCGCCCTTTCTCTGTCTCTCTCCCTCTCTGTATGGAAAGAATTATCACGGAACCCATGGTGCCACTAGGCTTTTCATGCCCCCCAAATGCCCTAGCTCTCTCTCTCTCTCTCAAAACACAAAAGGACCCTGTGAAGTGTGAACCCTTGTTTTTTAAATTCAAAACTACTAACATGCTATGTCTAATTTCTTTAATTCTCTCTGCCCTACTACGTACAACTCCTAATTATTTTGTATACGTACATTTTCAAGCGGTTGCTTCTGTCGATTTTGTTATTGTGAATTATTACCGATTGGAGAAAACTTATCTCTAAGTCATGAGAGCAAAATTCTGGACACATGTATCATTTACATTTTGGTAGTACATCGGCCACCCAATTCCAGATTTTAGTCAAGGAAATTTATTTCATTCCAATAAAAGAAAGAAAAAGAAGACTAAATAACCCATTTTGTTGTAACAAAAACGCATGTATTGTGGAAAACTCTCATTAGGAGTGAGTAAATGTTGACTGGCGACATGATTGGCCTTTCGGGTAGTAGAACTGATATTGGATTAGCATTATTAGTATTTTTCTTTGTTTTTTTTTTTTGAACGGTGTATTTTTCTTTGTTCGATACGAGGAAGTAATACTATTATATTGTCTACAGTAAAAGGCTGTTTGTGACCATATATGGACTAGATAAAATGGTTAATCACAAGCTTTATTGGGGCTGGTTAAAGATAAGAATTTGGCAGGACCGCAGATATAGTAAAGAATCAATGGAATCATGGAACTCAAAGACTGACAGGGGGAGGGGGAGAGAAACGAAAGAACACGAGCTAAAAGAGAGAGGGTTTTGGTTTTGGGGGTATTACGAGGGAGAATGTGTGGCCTGTCTGGATGAGATACAATGGCTTCCCTGCAAAAGCAATTCTGGTACCAGTAAAGACTCAGGACAATATTGTCTGTTGCTGTTCCTCATCAAGTGCAATAATCTGTGTCTGTCAGGTTAAAATTTATATTAGCCCTCCTGTTTTTTGCTTTTGCAAACCCTTTTTTTTGGACTGGGTGTGCTTTTTGGAAAATTGAAATGTAAAGGATTACAGCAAAGCATAAGATTCCCCATATAAGCATATTTTGAATTGTGTCACCTCAACATCTCCACCTGGTTTAAAAGATCTAGCTCCTAGATTCTATGTCCTTCTCCTTCATGTGCAAATAAAATAAAAAGAAAACTAATGCCATCAATAGCCAAAACAAAAAAGAAAAATACGTAATCAAGTGATTAATTCTTTGGGCTTAGAAGCTTAAAAAGAATTTCCTTTGTGGAGTTCATAATGGCAATTAATCTGCTAATTACTTTTGAGAGACCAGATAAAAGTATTACTATAAAAGTATAAAACAAATTGCCTTTGGGCCAAGAAATCACACCCATTTGAACCGTGCTCACGGGGCCTATCCCTTTATGTTTGACCCTGGTAAAGTCATCCATATGTGTTACACTTTTATATCCACTTTCTCCTTTACAAAGGAAAAAAACATTTCAGCGATTCGAAGTTAGTTTGATGAAAAAAGTGGAACTTCCTAGGGGAAAAGTAATTTTTTTCCCGGGAGGAGATTCAATTCCTTTTAACACCAAACAAAGTATAAATTCAAAGATCAAAAGCACCCTGTATTACATGTCTCCGGTCTTTATCGATCCATGTTAGGCCATATTCTGGAACCATGCTCTTTTCTGATTCTTTTTTTTTGGGTCTGTTTGCCATTTTCCATGACACGCTACATCAATGTCCTTATGTTCCATTGCACAAAAAATTAACTTTGCCGGAATATAACAGGAATTGTCGAATTGTGGAGGTATGAGAATGAGTATGACTTCTTTTCTTTCTCCCCCCACTATCATGTTAGCTAGAAATCAAACAATTATATGGTTACTTTCGCATTTTTTTCTATAATATAGTCTAAGGCTAATTAATGGATACCCTGGTGCCAAATTAAAATGATGAGGTAGTTGCCGGGTTGGACCCACGTAGTTTCTGCTTTGGTGATTCCATTCAGGGCAGCAGGTGGTGAGGCTCCTATGACACAATAGTGAAAGGTAGTATTGTTTATTCCACTTTGTTTGGTTCCAAAAATCTGCTTTATCATTATCACAACCAGAAAGCAGGGTTGACACCCTTGCCGTGAGTGCAAGTGAACAGTTTTTATGGGGCCAATATGCCATATCTTTCCTGATCTATGAGTCAAATGTTCAAACTTTCAATTTTGCTTACCTTAAATCTCAAATTTTTATTTTCCTCGTGTTCAATAAATATCATCATCATACATGCACAGAAACTAAACGGGGGGAAAAAAAAAATTATTACGTGATGGGTACATATCCATATAGGAATACTAGATTGAATGGAATTATGGAAATGTTAGTTTAGAGACTTAATTAATTAGCAAATTAGAGGTTAAGAGATCATTTTCCATTTGTTCAACAATTCGCAGCTGTCTTATATTTCCCTCGATTGTGGAACTTTATAAAATGTTTTAGCTAATGAAGTTGTGCTTGATGATTTAAAATCTATTGGTTCTATAACACAAATTGATCATGACAAATAAGGACATGCGAGGCTCATTCATCTATTTCGCAACGTGAATTCTGTTTTTAGCAATGGGAAAGATGATGTCACAATATTATACAAATAACATTGTGGCAAAAAAAATATTTATATGGTTGACAATATATATAAGCCCATAAAAAATTGTAATATAGTGTAGAAACTTTGTTTTTATAATTGTTGACATATTGGAGAAAACTAAAATTATTATTCAATATGCTTCGTTTTGGAAGCATCACCCTCCATACACTTATGGCCAGTTTCTATTTTTGTTTGTTTTTCATATCTCACAACCATCAAACTTGGTAGTGAAGCTGAGCCTCAAGTTCAAGATTCCCTTGCCACCCTAAGAATATAGTTTTCTTTCTAATCATCTACAAATACTAGAGAAAAGTGTTAGCTTCTTGTATTTTATATATATTTTCAACCCTATCCACAAACTATAAATAGTAGACCATGCTTATGAAAAAATAGAAATTGTGTTATCATGAAATCCCAATGATTTGAGATTTGAGATGGTAGTCTGAAAGATATTGAGAGTTATAGAAACCACAATTTAATGCTAAAAGATTTGTTAATAAAGGGTTAATCACTTTTTCTGTGTCATTATAAATGAAAAAGAAAATCACACATGATCATGTAGAAGGCTGTGTTATATTGGAATGATCCTTAAGTGAAGCACTTGTTGCAAAGGACATGCTAGAGGGTCTTAAATCAAAGAATATCGATATGATGATTGATCCCTACAAAAATGGTAAATGTTTGCATTATATCTAGTGAATATATAATTAAAAAAATGAAAACTATGACGAGATCAATTAAATTAAACCAAACACTAAAATTTTTAAAAGGATATGACTTGCAAATATATAAATGAATAAAAGATTGAGAAAATTTTCAGACATACCTCTCCCAATACTTTTGAAAATAATAATTTAGACATATAAGGCTAAGATTTATTTATGTGCATTGCCGTGGCAAGAATGGCTTAATAACATTGGGGTCTTGTTTTTGTTACAGTAAAGTACAACAATTAATTAATTTGACAAATTAACACCGTCAGGGCCTCCGGCGCAGTCCTTATTTGTGAGTCTCGTTCATGTACAAGTACAGATTGGGCCTTGGTAACGAGACAGCCCAGGTCGCCACCAAATCAACGAGGAAAGGCATCGAAATTTTTGGGCCTCGTACAGTGAGTATAAGCTGTACAGATTGGGTCGTAGCCCATCATCGAATAAATGATCATAGCCCAGGGCCCATTTGTCACGGGATGGGCCCCGAAGGTACACCGAAAGCCCATGAGCCCGGGATGTGTGTGAGGTGGTTGGGCTTATCATATTTAAATTTAAAGTGGTCATTCAAATTTAAATAAAGATAGGTGCTTGTTTGAATTTAAGTTAATTTGAATATTAGGTATGATTTGAATTATTTTGAATTCAAATAGGATGGATAAGATATAAAGGGTTTAAACTCTTATGTGTAGCCTACAAATAGTGCATGACATAGGAGGGGAAAAGTATGGGAGTGTATTGTATTCTTTCACCATTAATATAATACACAAAGCTTCTCCCAATTCCTTTCTCTCTTCTCTTCCAATTCTCTCCATAGTTGTATTTTTAGGTTGATCAAGCTGAGGCTTGAACCGCACGGGCATCTTCCGCAACCTTAAACTCTGTGCCCGTGACAGTTGGTAGTGGAGCTTTGCAAGATCCTTTGTGAGGATCATAGCCCTTGACCGTTGGAGTTGGAGGGAGGATTGAAGCATTGGTATCTTGTTGGTTGGTAGGGTGAATCAAGAACAACAAGAACAGATTGGAGGCAGAGCTTGCAATTGCCAAGAAGAATTTTCATTCCAGGTTTGATCATTCTTTTGTTAGAGGTGTTGGCTTGGATTGAGAAAATTGTGTTGTTGGTGGTTGGAGTTTTTGCATTGCCAAATGTGTTGTTTGATCTTGTTGGTTGGAATTGATTTGTCTGTAATCCGTTTATTTTAATTTTCTTGTAAAAGCAAGTTGTGCTATTGTATTTATGGGGAATACATATAATATTTGCTTGAAAGGGGTTGTTGGAAATTGAGATAATTAGATTATTGTGGAGTTTTTTTTGTTGTAAGCACTTTGTTGGAGAGTTTGTGGAGTTTGTTGAGTAGGTATTTGCTTTACCAAAATTTACTTGAAGGGGAACTACTTTGGTGTTGTGGGTTGCACAGTTCTCTTGGTGGGAGCTGTGTGGTTTCCTTGAGTAGGGAATTGGCATCATAACCTTGCTGATTTGGTAAAGATGGTTGGGGCAACCATTGGAGAAGAAGGCATCCTTGGTGGGCGCCTAGACAAGCTTGAAGATCGTATCTCTAACTGTGAAGCTAGCAACGAGGGCATGAATGGTGAGGTACAAGCACTCAAGTTGCTGTTCATAGAGCTCCATGGTGGTTTCAATAGAGCATTTGTAGAGATAGTTGACGAGCTTGTAGAATTAAGGTTGATGCGTGATGATTTGAAGCTATACAAGAGGCAACTTGCCATGATGGAAGGAGGTGTGCCACTTCAACAGCAACAGGTGCTGCCCAAGATCGATATTCCAAAACCGAAGGAGTACGATGGGATGAGGACAACAAAGAAAGTGGACGTCTTCCTATTTAGCTGTGAAGAGTATTTTGATGGCTTAAATATCACGGATGACCAGCAGAAGGTGAAGATCGCGGGAAGATACTTTACTGATTCTGCAGTGTTATAGTGGCGACGGATACGCACTACTGGAGAGAGGTGCAAAGATTGGACCTGGGATCGGTTCAGGCAGCAACTGAAGGACCAATTCTATCCGGAGTATGCTGAGAGGGAGGCACGAGACAGGTTGCGAGTATTGAAGCACGATGGTAGCATTAAAAAGTACGTCAACGAGTTTCAGGATTTGGCTTTTGAAATCCCTTCAATAACTGAAGAGGAGGGATATGGTGCATTCATAGGTGGACTTAAGAGGTGGGCAATAACCAAGGTCAATGATCGACATGCAGGGACACTAAAAGATGCAATCCGGATCGCTGAATCATTGATGGAGTATGGCAAGGAGTCCAATCCCAATTCTTCGGAGGAGTGCACGAGTGGGAGTGAGGATGAAGCCATAACTTTTGCACCAAAGAAAAAAGACAAGAAGTCCAAGTGGGGCAAGTCTAACGGTTGCAAAACTAGGGAGATAGAATGCTACTTGTGCAAGGGAGCTCACAAAGTCTACGACTGCCCATATAGAAACAAGATTAGTGCAATCTTAAAGGAGTCGATGGGGGATTCCTCTGGGGAGGAAAATGCCGAAGAAGAGCAAGTCAGGATGGGGTCGTTAAGGATCTTGAATGCAGTCCAAGTTAATAGAACAATGCCAAAGGAAGGACGCATGTTTACTACAGTACAGATTGGGGAGCATGAGATTGATGCTTTGATTGATACTGGTGCTACTCACAACTTTCTTGCACGTGATGAAGCAAAGAAGCTGGGCATCACAATTACCCAGGAGTTGAGCACAATGAAGGCAATCAATACAGTTGCACAACCTATCTTTAGTGTGGCACGAGGTGTAAAGATTAACTTGGGAGATTGGCGAGGCAAGATCGAGTTGACCGTGGTTCCACTTGACGACTATCCCATGATATTAAGGATGGAGTTTTTCGAGAAGACAAATGCGTCTTTTCTCGTGGGTGCTAGCCAGATTCACATGCCAAGAGGCACGAGTATATGTGTGGTGCAAACTAGACGAGAGGGCAGGAAGCCGAGAAAGAAACTTTCTGCAGTCCAGTTGGTGCAAAAAGATCACACAGAGGTACATGAGGTGAGTAGGCAGGCAATGGAAGCAATAGTGGCACCATGTATTGTGGCACAGTTGGCGGGGGTGGCAAGAGCCACAAAATCTTTGAAGATTGATTTCTTGGAAGAGATCAAGCTTGGAGGTGCTTTACCAAAGGCAGGTCTAGAAAGTGAAGACAAGAAGACAAGTTCTTCTCAAAGAGACTGTGATGGCTATGGTGGTGGAGACCGTGTGGAAGCACAAGGTTACAAGAAGAGTGACCAAGGTGCAAGTTCGTGTGCAGTGGAATGGCAACCAGAGGTGGCCAAGTCAAAGAAAGTTTGGAGGTCCAAGAGATGGCGGATTCCAGGTACTTCAGAGAAGATTGTGGCGCACAAGAAGGTCATTCATTGGCATGGACAAGGAGCTCCAGTACTTAGTCCTTTGCAATAGAAGGAGTGTCCAAAGGCAAGGTGGGAGTGTGAGCATCGGACGAAGCAATTCAAGGAGCGAGTTGCAGTGCATCATCGGATTGCAACGAGGACGTTGCAAGAATAGGTGGTGGAGAATGTCACGGGATGGGCCCCAAAGGCACACCGGAAGCCCATGAGCCCGAGATGTGTGTGGGGTGGTTGGGCTTATCATATTTAAATTTGAAATGGCCATTCAAATTTAAATAAAGATAGGTGCTTATTTGAATTTAAGTTAATTTGAATATAAGGTATGATTTGAATTATTTTGAATTCAAATAGGATGGATAAGATATAAAGGGTTTGAACTCTTATGTGTAGCCTATAAATAGTGCATGACATAGGAGGGGAAAAGTATGGGAGTGTATTATATTCTTTCACCATTAATATAATGGAACAAGTGGATTTTTAGTCCCTGTACTGCCCTCGATTTTGAAATGTCAGCCCTGTACAAAAATTTTATGGATTTTGGTCCTCGTACTACCTCAAATATATGGTTTTTGGTACTTCCGGCCACCGGGCGACCGTCGGAGACACGTGTCACCATATTATTCGCCCACGTCTTCATGTGGGCCCCACCAACCTGGATCAACTAGAAAGACAACCCGTTCGCAATGCTCAGGTCGACCCGGGTCGGTGGGGCCCACATGAAAACATGGGCGAATAATATGGTGACACGTGTCTCTAACGGTCGCTCGGTGGCCGGAAGTACCAAAAACCATATATTTGAGGTAGTACGAGGACCAAAATCCATAAAATTTTGATACAAGGCTGACATTTCAAAATTGAGGGCAGTATAGGGACAAAAAATCTACTTGTTACTTAATATAATACACAAAGTTTCTCCAAATTCCTTTCTCTCTTATCTTCTAATTTTCTCCATAGTTGTGTTTTTAAATTGATTAAGTTGAAGCTTGAACCGCTCGGACATCTTCTGTAGCCTTAAACTTTGTGCCCGTGACACATTGACCCTTTGGCTCCGAAATCCACACGAGAAAAAACAATAATTGGCGAACGAAATCGAGCTCGCGCGTGGACGAGTCAAAAGATGATGATTTTGCGCGGTAAAGTTCCAAACATTCCGTTCTCTTCCTCTCCTGGGGCTTTTGTCAAACACCTAACGATCATAAATTCGAAGCCGTTTTATCCCCGCAAAATCGCCGCGAAATCACTAAGAACAACCGCCGCGAACACCGACAGCACTGTCAGAATCCGAAACTCCTCCTCCTACTTCGAAACCCTAAACTCCCGCCAAAAGGAACAGATTCGCCTCTACGTCGACACCCTCCTCGATTGGAACCAGAGGATGAATCTCACTGCGGTCACGGATTTCGACGAAGTCATGAAACGCCACGTAGACGACTCGCTTGCAATTCTGCCTCACATACGCGACACTTATGCTTCACATTGCGACGGTTCAATTGACAATCTTACCCTCGTGGATGTGGGTACCGGTGCTGGTCTTCCCGGGTTGATTCTAGCGATTGCTTGTCCTGGTGAGTTTAGATTCTCTTGTCATGATTTGTTGTATGTTTTCCGTTGTTTGGTGGTGTAAATTTGTTGTCCTTTTGAGTAGGGTAGGCTGGAAAGTAACGCTTTTGGAGTCCATGAAAAAGCGTTGTATGTTCTTGGAGAATGCGATTGGTGTTGCTGGGTTGTCTAATACGGAAGTTGTAAGAGGAAGAGCAGAGGTATTGTGCTTTTCGCTTCCTGGTTTTGGCTTTGAATTATGGTAGCGTGTAATGTGGCTCTGTGTGTGTTATTCACATCTTGAGGCTTGTTATAGGACAGGACTTGGGGCAGAATGCTTTGTACAGAGAGAAGTTTGATGTTGCAGTGGCTCGAGCAGTTGCAGAAATGAGAATTTTGGGTAAGTCTGCCTGATTTCTGGTCTTCTCATTACTAGCTCATTTTTAGACCACAGTTTACTTTACTGTTGGCGCTTCATTTTTGTTCTCTTCTTGTTTTCAGCGGAGTATTGCCTGCCTCTTGTCCGTGTTGGTGGGTTATTTGTCGCAGCTAAGGGCCACGATCCTCAAGTATGTTCTTCCCTTTTGAATTTCTGTCAAGTTGCTGGACATGTAATTTGGTGTTTTCATTGCTGAAAGTTTTGTACTTACTCGGAGTTGTTATTTTTGTGAGTCTTGAATTCATACTGTGTGATATTTTCCCTATGAGTTTATCACCTATGTATATGTCAGAACTTTGAAACAATATTTGATGTTTGTGCACTGTGGAGAAGCATGCTTAAGCCAAACTGGTTATTTTCTTGAAGTCGGAGTTTGAATGTGAAAGGTTCCTAATAATTCTCATTTCATGTGCTTGTAACTATTTTACACGGGGCACTGGGTACTCTGTGATTTGGTTTCATTTTGGTTGTAAATAAGGAACCCTTGATGTATCTTATGACCTCTTTGTGAATTCTGCAATATCTCCTAGTAGATGCTCCAATAATATTGATGGGGTTTGCATCTTTCAAATGATTCAGTGTTATGATCCAGCAATTGCCTGATGTAGACAAACCTTTTTCTATTTTTGTGCTTCTGTGTTGATCTACGTACAGGAAACTTCCCATTGTGCATTTCTGTCATAATCTACTAAGTTGGCCACAAATAATCTAGGTGCATTGCATATGTGAGCAGGAGGAAGTTCAAAATGCAAAGAGATCTATACAATTGATGGGTGCATCTTTATTGGGACTGTGCTCAGGTACTTAAGTTTGAGTCAATAATCATGACATATTCTGGTTGCTTGTAATCTTTATGATTTATTTTATTTCACAAGTCAAATACCAACAGCTTTGGCATTCAGTCAAGATCATCTGCTATTTTGTTTTAGTCCAAGCTGTCCCTCTTGTGTGAAATTTTTTCAAAGATTATGGTTGGAACTTTAGATCCAGCCTTCTATTTCATTCTCTTATATTGAGACAGATAAAAAATATGGGTTTCTATTACAAATTTCATCACTTAAAGACAGTAACTGGCCTCCTGTTCTCAAATATGTGTATTTCTTAAGCTTCTCTAATAAAATGATACTAACAGACTATCATATCCAGTGGAATCACATAGCCCTCACGGACAGCGAACTGCCATCATATGTGCCAAAGATAGTCCCACACCAAGAAAGTATCCTCGTGATCCAGGTACTCCAGCAAAGTTACCACTGTAGTAAAACATATCTTCTTATCCCTTTCATTCTATTCCGCTGCGGATAATCCAACATCATGTATAATTATTACTTGGTCTTTTGGATGATCTTCTGCTACAATTTGTAAATTAGTAGCATTCTTGTAAAAGCTTAATATTTGATCACTGAAGTCACATGGGCTCGTTTATATGCAGCTTTGTCCATTTACATAGTCTTTGTGTCTATTCCTTATGTGAAGATATGTTTAGCCACTTTGTTGTCAGAAGTTACATATATTGATGTCAATAGATGCCGGTTATTTTGGGCAGTGGTTTGAGGTAGTCATTGCTTATGAGTCATTCAACGTATATGCCCAGGGTGTGCTTTTTCTTATGTGCATACTGAAACGTCATATGTTATGAAATAGATTACGTATTTACAGCACGTTTTGCATTTTACAAATAGCCCTCCTTTAAAAAGGGGGTATATATCTGCGAAATGATTTACCTTAACTTATTGTTTTCTGAAATAAGTTGGACAGATGCTTGTTTCTCATAATCTTTAGAAAAAAACAAAGGGGGAAATAAGATTGTTGTTTCTTTCTCTCTCGTTGACATCAAGTTTTAAATTCACATACTTTATCATGGAATTGTGCTACTTTTTTGGTACTTGCAAATACAATGAATTGTTAGATAATTTTCTGCATGCGCCAGCTGTTCGGGCATACGTATTCATGGCCATTTATTTGGACTCAAAATACTTCTTATGTATGTGGCCTGGTAAATGTCATCTTTTGTGTCTTTCATTTGTTCATTCCCTTTTATTCAATTGGCAGTTAGGTTAAAAGCGTTCCATTATTCTTGTTTTGTAATTATGGATTTCTGCGTGGCAGCAGCATATGCATACACGATATCCTGCTTAGGATGGCAGAGAAGATTTCTAGCATGAAACTCAACAATAATGCTTTCTTTTTCTCTTTTATCCTTTGACATCATCTTTAAACTTATATGTAGAATAGATAAATCTTATTATCTCTTGATTTTCTTCGTTGTATAAGGAAACTAAGTTGTGAAAACAGAGGAAGAGTAGGTTAGAAATTTGAAGTTAGGGTGGCCAAGGAAAAACGACTTTTACCTAACTTCTCCACTTGTAACTTGTTGCTGAAGCTCATCGATATAACATCACCTTGAGCTAGATCTCCAAAATATCTTATTCCCAAATTGACAACCGTGAAATTAGTAGTATAATAGGCGCAAAAGAAGCAACTTTCGTGCAATACTTAATCATCTTGACATTGTTTAATCCGATTTGGAATTGTTTCTTTTCTTTCCACAAGAATGCTTTGTCTTTATAACATTTCAAAAGCATATGAATTCTTTTCCTTCTTTTTCGCTTTTTGCCTACCATATACAAAAGAAAGTCTTGATAAAAAAATAACGTGCAATGATATTTGGTTCCTTCTTTGGGAGAACATGTCTTGCACCTGTTTTTTACCCCCTCTCCCTCTTTATTTATGTCTTTTACTGGGAAAGCCTACTGCCCTGGAATATACATAGCTACAGTGCTAGAGGTATGTAAAAGATTATATGGGTTCCTTTGCCTTCAAGTAGCTAGCCCCATTTCTTGTTTACTTCGTTTGCTTGCGAGGATAAAGATCCAATGGATTCACCTTTTTTTAAGCAGATTCAATGGATTCACTTTATAGGTAGGATCTTAGTTGTCTATGACCAAAGCATTAATCTATGACCATTTGAACCATTGATTCCGGATTCGGTTTCATCGAGTCCCACATAGCAACTTCAGTGATCTGTAAGTCACTAATATATAGATTGAAGAACTGGAATTAAAGTACATTACTAACAATTTATTATTGCTAAGACATTGGTGTATAACAATTTGGCAAGGTATACGCTGATACCATCTACTAGAAGGGTTTTGCTATGCCAATATAGATATGGGTGTGGTGTGCAAATGAAGGGAGGGAACACCATTTTCGCTTATTTTATTCCGTCTGGAAGCTGCCATGTGGTTTATCCTTTTCTTGAATATTTCTTTATCTTTACAATCAGAAAAAAGAAGGATACGTATTGCATCACTGCCATGCCGTTATCTTGTATGACCAACTGCAAACAATCTAATTAAAATTTGAGCTACTTGTAACCACTGATAAGACAGCAATCCACTTGTAGACAAATAATAAATATAGAGTTAGGAGCGATCCATCTTTGGACAAGTGAGTGTTAGATATCCCTGACCTCCGCGTTTCATTTCTGATGATATGTCTGTCCCTTTCCAGGGATTTTACTGTTGAACAATATTAAACTCCATAGCAAAAAGCTACTAATATCTTGCAAGAGAATTCATTAGAAAATTTCTCATAGTTGAGCAGTTTCAAAGCTTATCCATGACAACCTTAGTAAATGGTGAAAAGAATGAAAAGACAAGAATAAAAAAGAAAGCAAAAAAGAAAGACCGTACGTAAATATGAAAGATCAGAAGAGAACTAGTCAATATTCCCATACAAAGTACAAAATGGCCAAACTCCCACAAAGTCTCCTCCTTACAAACGAGGAACAGTGATCTGCCACACTTTAATATCACAGTCCAAACTCCCACTGTATATAAGGTACGATGTATCGAACTGGTTAGAACGATCAATTGTTGCGGTCAAGCACTTGATGGGTCCATTATGCCCTGATAAAACTGCTAAACAAGAGTAATTTCTACCAGCACCTCTCCAAATTCTTATGGTTTTATCTGCAGAACCACTGCAAACCAGATCACCTACTACAACCAAGCACAATATGGACTGTGCATGGCCCCTAAGTGCACCCACCACCACCATATTACCACCACCCTCCTCATCCTCATCATCCTTCTCCCACACCAGTATTGACCGGTCACATGCACCGGAGTAAAGAACAGATCCATCACTGCTTAAAGCTAAAGCATTTACACCAGAGTTGTGTTTTTCTAATGTAGCTACCAGGTAATGCTTCCTGTCTCCTGAACAACTCTTCCTCCACACCTTGATTTTCTTGTCGGCTGATCCGGTGTAGACGCTGCCGTCGTTTGACAATGCCACTGCGTTAATTGCATCGTCATGTGCATTTGCTATTGATTCCAAGCATTTGAAGTCGCTTGTCCTCCATATCTTGATCGTCCTGTCCCATGAGACTGAGTAGAGAAGGGACTCGTCCTTTGACAAGGCAAGTGCAGATACTGCGTCCACGTGATGAACCCACGTGCATGTCTTGTGCCTCCTTACCTGAACTTGATTCTTTGGCAACAGAATCTTGGAGGCACGATCACCAAGTGTTGGGAGAGTGGCTAGACGTGAGTACTTTTGTTGATCAGGTTCTTGGTTGGTGATTCTCCATACGCGGATTTTGTTGTCTTGATGAGCACTAAAGAGTTTGTCTGCTAAAACTACCAGCGACTTGACAGCACCTTTCCCTACAGCTACTACGTTGTTTATAAGGTTTTCTTGATCAGAATCCGAGTACTCAAAAGGGTTTCGGTTCCATGATCGGATTTCTTTGTCATAGGAGCCACTGTAGAGGAGCTTTCCTGCAAGGGTGAGGGAGGATATGTAGGAAGAGTGGCCTTTCAGGGTGGTGATGCAGTGGTGGTGGATGTTGGCGGCAGCGGCGCCGTTGCAGAGGTATTCTTGTTGGTGTTGGTGGAGGCGGTGGTGGCCATAGTGTGGTGGGATGATCAAAGAAGGTACGGATGGGAGGCTTAGCTGTGAAGTTAGATATCTTTGGTTTGAGTGTTGGTGGTCGAAGTGGAACTGAGAATTGGAATCAAAGTCTGAGTAACTGGTTTGATGGTATGGAATTCCCATATTGTTTGATAGATCGAGGAAAGGGAGTGAAAGGCCACACTGATGTGGATGAATATATAGGTGGGGAAAATATCACTTTCAGGTAAAAATTAGGAAATAAAATATAAAAATTATAGTGACAATCAAAACGAAGGGAAGGTGTTTGTCCAGCAGAAAGGGAAAGAGTGGCCCATTTCGAAGGTGGAGCGCTAGAATTGGTTTTGCAGAGTCTGTGTCGTCATATATATATGTGCATCTATTTAATATTGAGCTGTGTGCTTGTTCTTTTGCCAGAAATGGAGGAAAATTAATTCTGATAGCTTCCATTTTGAACAGTGCAAAAGGCATAAGTTAGTAGACGATATAGTATGTCCATGAAAACCGAAAAAAAAAAAGACTAATTTAAGAATTGTGAGGCTCCAGACCAAAAAAAAAGAATTGTGAGGCAAGGTTTGCTCTCGTCATTAATTAATTATAACTCAGCTGCAGAAGGTTCATATATATATATATATATATATATCCCTACTATATATAACTCTTTGTTTATGTGAATGGTTTCAGCAGGTAAGCACATGCATTGTTCCCCTGCTAGCTCCACTTGCTTCAGATCACTAATTTCTTTTTATGGTCCGCGTGAGCTGTAAATGTAAAATTGGTAGTTTGAATGGTTCATAAGTTATACAATACAGTAACATCTTGGCATCTATCGGTATCCACAAGTGACTCTTCACATTATTTTACCCATACTAATGTACGTCCAACCTCTTTTGTCGTGATCATGAACAGAGTTTAATCAGCCCCTCACCAACCTTAAATTTTGGTAAGTAGTTATAAACGTGTGCATGATACAATACAGAGAGATGATTGAATTAAGAAAATTTTTCAGGTCTTGTCTTGTGATATAGACTGGTTTGTTAGCCAGTAGGTCGACAAAGGTACCGGCCTAAAATCTGATCAGAACAGATAGGGATTTCATGAGTTCATCGGTAGACGAATGATGTCCTTGTTGTTGGCCATTTTACTATTGTCACCTGCTGTAAACTGATGTGATTGATATATTCATGTATCTGATCTTATGTCTGCGTGGGTTATATGTACGTACCCCACGTAATTTTGGTTTGTGTTTAGAGTGGGATATACATGTCTTGCACTAAAAACCCTCTTCTTATCCATGTGGGTGATGCCTTTTCTTTTTGTAGGTTATTGTTCATGAAGGTGCCTAGTTGATGAAAAACTCTGATCAGAGAAGAAAAAGTTTTCTACATAAAAGTTAGTATCGCGTCCCTACACAAACCAAATCTTGATCTTCTTTTGCAAATTGCGTCAATGGAAGGTCATATCTTTTCCATTTTTAAGGTCAAATCAAGTGCTAATTAATTTAATGTTATATGCAAATTCTACGTCATATTTGCGAGGTTCGAGTATGCTTGCTATCATTTTAAATATTTTATGAAATCAGATGAGATTAGGGTAGAAATACAAACAAGATTCCCATGACATGGACCTAACTTATGCAAATAATATCGTCAGTCTTAGGTGCGTGGGAATTGGAAATTAATGTGTTGATGACATATCGATGACCAAAATCTAGATTATGGTACGTAGCTCATGAACATTAATTATTGATCTAGTGATGACAACAAGCTATGTACACACTCACTTTGGATGCCGGGGATTCACCGGCGCATCCAGGTGTTTATTGACAGGTGTTGTACTGTCCTTTAGAAAAAGACACCCATTTTCACCCAAATGGAAACAGAAGTGAAGCCAAGGAGATTAACATGTTTGATACTCAAAATCCAATAGACTTTGGTGGGATGGAATCACAGTTTGGCGGTTTTTTCGGTTAGCTTTTGGCCATAGTACAGGCAAAGCCAGTGGCAGATCGCCGGATCCTCTCTTCTTTTCTTTGTTGTTGTTGATGTTGTTTCTTTTCCCTTCACTTGGTGGCCTTGGTAGTAATCTCTTCTCCAAAGACCAAACCTTTTTTTTTATTTTATAGTACAGTATCATTTCTTGGTTGGACTTTCATGATCCCTAGGGTTAGTACAATCAGAGTGGGAATCTGTGGACCATGCATTGATTGCGACTTTAGACCCATAAACAGTGCACATTTTTTGGAATTGTGTTATATGTCGTCGTCCCTTTTCTCTTCCTTTCCCCAGAGCCACTCTTTTTTTTGCACTAAATTATGATTGGTGTAAGGTAGTTAATCTTGTCACCTAGAGAAGGGCAAAGGAACAAAATTAAGAGATTACAAAATGAAATCAAAACGCAAGGACAGGTAGTCTTACGATGATGGATGTAGGTCACTGGCCATTTCTCTTATGCTAAGTCCTATCTGGAGCTAATTTTTGCTGTTGTAATTGATGCAAGTTGTGACAAAAAAGTGCAATAATCCACCTTGGTTCGAGAGTCTGAGGTAGAGTGTTGACAATATTGATACTCCAACCAATGTCTCTTTTTTTTGTGGAAGCAATCAATGTCTTTCGATCTTGATAACAATCTAAGATTAAATTAGAGTGGGTTATACCAGTGTATTTTTACATAGTAAAATAAAAACAAAGTTAAACAAAGATATAATATTGGAGCAGAAAACTAGTACTGGGTAGACCTACCATCCCGTTAGTGCGGATGGTACAGTGGTACATCGAGAGTTTGCGTGGCGGATGCTCATGGCTGAGAGTATATTGTACTATTGATTCTGGCAGAAAATGCTACGGCTGAAAATTAAGGTTTCTTTGAAAAGACTTTTTTTTTTTGATGAATCTTTGAAAAGACTTGAGGGAAGTAAAGGGACTAAAGGTGGAGAGGACGAGAGGAAACAGAAAGGACTATCTTATATGTTTTTTTTCCCCCCTTTTCACAGACCTTACATAATTCCCGAGTTAACTTAACCAGTTTGCATTATCAAAAAAAAAAAAAAAACTTAACCAGTTTGCGAGAGTACATAAGAACAAAACCCTTCTCTTATAATAACTAATCGATGCAAAATGTTTTTCTTGACCGGAAGTGCTTTAGAAGCCAAGAAATTATAATAGAAATATACAGTAAAACTGTAAAAGCGATAGTGATCCACCCACTTGTTCTGTACATCGACATGAAAATATAGCAGAAGAATTTGTAGCTTTGAGTGCCAACATCTGAAATCTGAATCACTTGGCACTTCAATATTTCTGCAGGTGAACAATCTATTCTACATATTCCTTTGCTTACTCTCACAGTCTCACTTCATAGTTCATTGCATGCTTTAAGGAGTGCTTTCCACCGAGAACCTACCCAAGAAGAACGAGCAGAAGTTGTCTCTCGAGTCTCGGCGCTCCAACAGCGGAAAGCACGATATCTTAATTAAGCAACTCAACTGCCAAATTACTGCAACTTCTTGTTTCTTAATTTGCACAATTTCTCTAGTGATGTTATGATTATTATGGTTATCATCTAAGTTAACAACAGTATCAGGAACAATTAGCATTGGTTGGAGTGGTAAAACGTGCTGCATTTCCTTAAATCTCAAGGTCCAAGTTTCGAGTCCTGGTGGAAACGGGTGTATGAAAATTGTGTTATTGGTAGTGGTCCTACCTCACAAGGGTGACGCATCGAGCCACGGGGAGAGATTAGTCCGGTAGTCGACTGGATACTCTTCTAGCATAAAAAAAAAAAACAACAGTATCAGGAATACGCTCCATTCAACTTGATTTTTGTTTATTCATTTATAATGACACTTTTCATCTAGACTCTAGGGGCTGTACAAAGAACTATGCATCATCAAAGGAAAATAATACCAAAAATTAGCATTCTTTTTTGGTCTTCCGTTTGTATACATCATGAAATTGGAGTTTTGCTAGCTACTCCATAATATACATCACCTATATATATAATTGGCCACCATACTACAACTTGCTAGCTGAACCCTATCTCTTTATATCGAACCTGTTTATCTATCTAAGCAAAAAAGAAAAAAAACTCTTCCTTGCCTCTTCATGCTCATTAATTTCATGCATATAATAAGTAACCCTTGGGTTTCACACCTTTTGGTTTCTTATGCCAGAAACCTGAAAACGTTCACATTATATTATGCCTGTCTCGATCAGTACCATAATAATGAAAGGCAATGAATTGTCTATCTATGCATGTGAACCCACAAATCATCTCGACCACCACTGCATCTTTCTTTATACATTCTTTCAAACTTCAGGTGCATATGGGTCCTATGTACATTACCTAAAATGAGAAAGAAGAAGAAAGAAGCTTGGAAAGTAGCAGGTATATGAAATTAGCAATGGCCATCCAACGCAAACAGATCGACACATGGCAATTGAGTCTCAAAAATCTATCATGACTCCCCCAGATTTGTACTCAATAATCTTGTGACGTACAAAAGTTGGTTTAATATGAAAAAAGGAAAAAGTTGTGTTACCAAAGTTGGTCATTTCAGTTGCATTTTACATACACCTTTTGCCAGTACGGGCCAAGAATTGAAGAGCCCATAAATGACAACGCCCCGTTTTGGGCCGATCTAACAAGGCCGGGAGCTAGCCCATGTCACTACTGCAGGCCCGGGGTCATATTCTAAATCCAAATTCAAAAAGACATACGGAAAAAAAGCAAAAGCCAAACGTTGACTATTGTAAAGCCAGCCACTTCGCGTTCGCGCTCTCTCTGTTTTCTCTCTCCGGCCGGCCATAACAAATTTTTGTCCTATCCACTACTCAACCGAATCTCCTTACCTCATCACTCACTAAAATGCCAATCTCTACTATAAATCCCGCGCGATCGTCGCGGCTGCCTCTTCACCTAGGGTTCCTCCCCTCCTCCACCACTCCCGATGGCCTCTCCTCCTCCGCTTCCCGCCGCGGCCGTACTACTGCTACTGCTCACACTCTCCGTCCTCCTCCCCTCTCCCGCTCGATCTTCGACGATCGGCGTCGAGTACATCTCCCGCCTCCTCGAAATCCAGGAACGGGAGCGCGCTCCTCCCTCCGTCCAAGTCGCCGCGGCTCGCGGGGTTCTCCGCCGACTGCTTCCCTCTCATTCCTCCGCCTTCGAGCTCCGGATTGTGTCTAAGGTATCTCCTTCTAATTGCTTGTTATTTTAGATTTAACAAATTAGTGGACTGATTAGTTAGTTGCTTTTTTTTGGTTAGGAGCAATGTGGGGGAGTGGCTTGCTTTATCATCAATAATCATCCTTCATTTGGTAGACGTAACGGTCCAGAAATCTTGTAAGTGAATATGGGAATTCTTTTTTTTAAGTTTCTGGGGAAGATACCTCAGCGTGGTTGACGGTACTTAAATGCGGAATTTTGTTGTGGTTTTTGCTAGAATATCTGGAGTTACTGGAGTGGAAGTGCTGGCGGGTTTGCATTGGTACTTGAAGTATTGGTGTGGTTCACATATATCCTGGGACAAGACGGGTGGTGCGCAGCTAAATTCCGTGCCTAAATTAGGCTCTTTTCCTCGTGTTCGAGATACGGGAGTTGTAGTTCGGAGACCTGTTCCTTGGAATTATTACCAGAATGCTGTTACATCTAGTTGTAAGTGTCTTGTTGATGTTTGGAACAGAATTTCTGTCACTGTATGATTAATGTGTGTGAACTTGAGTTGAGGCATTTGAGTCTGTGTTTGACTGTTGGATAATCTCAATGCTGTGGTTATCTTAGATTCTTTTGCCTGGTGGGACTGGAAAAGATGGGAAAAGGAGATTGATTGGATGGCTCTCCAAGGTATCAATTTGCCGTTGGCATTTACTGGGCAAGAAGCTATTTGGCAAAAAGTCTTCCAGGTGCCTCTCTCATTGATTTCCATATTCTTCAGTTGATGTTCTAAGTTCTGTATTCTTCTTCACTGCTAGGATTGAATATTGGTTTCCGATAATCCAGAACTGGGACCTAGATACTATTTGGAGTTAATTCATTATAGATGGAGGCAGTGCAATTTAAATTGGTTTTCAGATGTGTAACCTAGGGGAGAAGAATAACTTTGGAATTGTGAATTCTTTTCACAATGTAGTGGTTGTCTCTATTTCCTATAGATTGGCAGCATTTGATGAAATGAAATTGAATGACAACCTGTTCTAAATGGCTCAAAGTTTTATCATGAAAGAGGCTAGTTGTGCCAATTTCTTCTATAAAAGTCACATATTTATGAATTCATCATTTCTTTTTTATCTCTCTCGTTTTCTACGCTTCTAATAGACTCTGCCTGCAGCAGAGATTCAATATTACCAGTGCTTTGGATGATTTCTTCGGTGGCCCAGCATTTCTTGCATGGTCACGTATGGGAAATTTGCATAGGTGAGCAAGAAGACTTTTAGAGTTATCACATGGACTTTTGATAGAGAATACCTGCTATATAAATTCAATTCCATATTTTCTCACAGAACTTTCTTGGCATGGGCTTTCCTGTCATCTGACATTACACTTTTCCGTTTTCAGAAGCTTTCTATAAAACAAGTTTAACTTTGATGACAGATGGGGCGGACCCCTACCCCAAAGTTGGTTTGATCAACAACTAATTTTGCAGAAAAGAATTCTTGCGAGAATGTATGAACTTGGAATGACTCCAGGTACTAAATTTATTTAGAATTTCTAAGTTAGATGATGTAATATTCCTTCATAATATGATCTTTTCTGGTTTGTCCATTTTTCTGATGCCATATTTTTTAAAGTATTGTATAAACAGTACAGACCTTAGACTGTATAACCCACTAAGAAACTTACCTTTCAAGTCGATATAAGTGTAACCTGGGAAAACTCAGTTGTCGTCAAATACTTTTCTGGTTTTTGCCTGATGACATAATTGCTCTGATTTTTCAGTCCTTCCAGCCTTCTCCGGAAATGTTCCAGCAGTTTTAAGAAATATATTTCCATCTGCAAAGATACAACAGCTAGGAAACTGGTAAGTGCTGCTATGTGCTATTTTGACTCCCGACTTTCAGTTTCAAACTCATTGTCAAATGAAGAAGTGATGCACTTTCTGGTTCATTCCATTCGAGGCATTGCAGCAACTAGATATAAGGGAATCGGTTGCAATAAATTCATCTCAATCCAGATTTTCAGTTGCTTTTTTTCCGTATATTTCATAATTCCTTGGAGACTTGTACAATTCAAATGCCAGTTATATGTTTCAGCTAGAACACTGGAAAAGTAAACCAGTTTTGACTGGAATCCGATGAAACATTTTGACCTGAGTTAATGCATCCTGTGCAACATATCAAAGCTCCATGATCTAATATATCATGCCTCCTGCCTCAGGTTTTCAGTTAAGAATGACTACAGATGGTGCTGCACCTATCTTCTTGACGCAACAGATCCCTTGTTTGTTGAGATTGGAAAAGCATTCATGGAGCAGCAAATTAGAGGTGCGTTTGTCTGAGTTCCAAAGGCTAATTCAGATATTCTTCTATTCTGAACATATAATCAAGTAGTAAACTTTTTCTGATGTTGACAACTATTTTTGGGCCAGAGTATGGAATCACAGGGCACATATACAATTGGTACGATATTTTAGTATTTCCTACTTTTAAACTGTCTTCCAATTAGTTATATTATCAGGACATGCAGCAAGAATTAACATAATTTAACCATCTGTCTTTTGTATTCTTGTGTTGTATCTCTCTCTCTTTCTCTTCCCCTGAGTTTTGAATTGTCATACTGGCAACAACAGCTCTAAATGGGCTTCTGCACTAGTTTCTTTCCTCTAAGTGTCTCTCTAATTACTTTTGATTCATTTCAGTGACACTTTTGATGAGAATACTCCGCCAGTTGATGACCCAGAGTACATTTCCTCGTTAGGAGCAGCAATCTATAAGGGAATGCAAACTGGCGATGGTGATGCTGTCTGGCTGATGCAGGTGAAGGGGTGATGCATTTCAAATTTAACTTGACAGCTATAGGTTTCATTTTATTAGGCTTCATCTGCATTCATTTCTGTTGAACTTGACGCTGATTGAGCATGTTTTTATGTTTGAGTTCTTTTCTTCCATATGGCCTTCCTCACGTTGCATTCTTACTATGCAGGGGTGGTTGTTTTCATATGATCCTTTTTGGAGACCAGCACAAATGAAGGTTATCATTACCATTCAGGATTTCAGATCGCTTTATCATTTGAAGCCTACATTGTGTTCTTTAAATCATATTACATCTCCCCTATTATATGCATTCTTTTGAATATCATCTTGCAGCATTCTTTATTTATTATGTCCAATTGGTTGACAATAACTTATGCCCTTGTCCAGGCACTTTTACATTCTGTTCCTTTGGGTAGCCTGGTTGTCCTTGATCTCTTTGCCGAAGTTAAACCCATATGGACTACATCAGAACAATTCTACGGCGTCCCTTACATCTGGAAAGTTATTGTTCTCCTTTTACTTGATTGATGAATCTCTATAATGCCTGGAAGATTAGTGGAGTATAATCAATATCTACGGTCACTATTGGCCATGCCTTGATTAAAGTATAGATCTTTCTGCCATAGAACCTACTGAAGTAGTATTCTTGGCTCTTAAAACTTGTAGCGCAACATACGTAGGTGGCAGTTGGTTGAAATAAACCTAACCTTAGGACAGCCTCTCTTGCCATTGTTGGTTTTATTTCCATTTCTATTGGCATGCAATAAGCCTGACATATTTAATCAGTTCTATGTTTGCTTTACTTGTGCCTTCTGTTTTAAATTTTTCCTCTTGGATGCAATTTTTCATTTATTTTTTTAACATCTACAGGTGTATGCTGCATAACTTTGCGGGAAACGTGGAGATGTATGGTTATTTGGATTCAATTGCTTCCGGACCGATTGAAGCTCGCATAAGCGATAACTCAACAATGGCAAGATTACTCTTTCAAAGTTTTGCTCAATCCATCAAGTGGCCTATGAACTCCGAGCTCTATTGCTCTATTTAGCGATTTGCTTTTCATCTCTTCTTTCATTTTCTATCGTTATTTCTTTCTTAACATACTTCCATGAATGCAGGTTGGTGTTGGAATGTCAATGGAAGGTATAGAACAAAACCCTGTTGTTTATGATCTCATGTCTGAAATGGCATTTCGACATAACAAAGTTGACGCCAAGGTAACCCCAAACTTCTTTATCATCATGCCTACTTTTTAGTTGTTTATTTGTTTCTTCAATATATTGAAGATCACAACTCTGATAACGATTCAAATTCCTCAAGCAACGTCACTGTCAACTCATTATTTTTGCTAGGCATGGATAGATCTGTACTCAGCAAGACGCTATGGCAAATCAGTTGCTTTAATACAAGAAGCGTGGAATATACTATATCACACAGTTTACAACTGCACTGATGGTGCTTATGTAAGCGTTCCAACTTGTTTCTGTGAATGTCCTGATTTTTACTTTGTCTGTCCTGATTTTAACTTTGCTCTTCAAAGGAATACGCCTAGAATGTAAGGCGTTATGGAGCTGCATTCCTCTTATCAATGTTGTCCTCCTAAGTTTTGATATAGCCCGCAATCCTCATTCACTAAATATCACATTAATTAGTTTTGCATATTGATACTAGTCATATCAGTCCCTGAATCTCCAAGGGTGACAGCTGACAAGTGAACTAATGCTAAATGTGCCATCCCACTGCGATAACTCGAAAGCCATTTCCATTTCATTTCGGAGTTTGCATTTAGGTGTAAAACACTTGGAGCAAATCTGCACTGTTTGTATTGACACTATTTGGTGGTGTATGCGACCTAGGACAAAAACAGGGATGTAATTGTAGCATTCCCTGATGTTGATCCATTTTCTATTTTGGGGTTGCCTAAAGCATACTCTAATGGCCAACTGGCATCCAGAAGAGCAGTCCTAGTAGAAAATTCCGATTCATATGATCACCCTCACCTGTGGTATTCAACTGCTGAAGTTATACGTGCATTAGAACTTTTCATCTCAGGTGGAGATGAGCTAGCTGGAAGTAACACTTATAGGTTAGCATCTTGGGTTTTCAGAAACTCCTCTAATCTTCTTTCTTTTTTAATTAGCTACTTTTTTTTTCCATATCGCTTCCTCTTATATTTTCATTATATCCTCAGTTACGATTTAGTGGACTTGACAAGGCAAGCATTAGCAAAACATGCAAATGAATTGTTTTTGAAAATCATAGAAGCCTACCAGTTAAATGACGCCCATGGAGTAGTTCGCCATAGTCAGAAGTTTCTAGATCTTGTGGGAGACATGGACACACTCTTGGCGTCTCATGAAGGGTTTCTTCTTGGACCTTGGATGGAAAGTGCAAAGCAGCTTGCCCAAGATGAAGAACAGCAAATACAAGTCAGAATCCTTTTCCTATAACCTGATTGAATCTGATAACATATAGAATGTCTTTTGCTTTTTAAATCCTAATAATTGCTGAGTTTCGAAACTGCAGTTCGAGTGGAATGCCAGAACTCAAATAACTATGTGGTATGATAACACAGAGGAGGAAGCAAGTCTGCTTCGTGATTACGGTAAGTTATCGCCCCGAGTACTGTTTGCCTATTGAGGCTCTTTCAGGCTTGTAGCTTCCAGCTAGATATCCGATTGGAGTAGCCATTTGTCATAGGATGATATATAATACTAGAGCACTTTCACAGCACAACTTCTCAAGAGTTCACCAAGTATGATCCGCTTGTTCCTTTTTTTTTCTATAGGGAACAAGTACTGGAGCGGGCTTCTGTCAGATTACTATGGCCCACGAGCAGCTATATATTTCGGATACTTAATTGAGAGTCTGGAGAACGGCCATGGTTTCAACCTAAAGGATTGGAGGAGGGAATGGATAAAGCTTACAAATGATTGGCAGAAAAGTCGCAACCTATTCCCAGTTGAGCCTATTGGAAATGCATTGAACATATCCCGCTGGCTATATGACAAGTACTTCCGGAGTCCCGATGTCTATGATCAATAGGTGAAGTTTGCCGCTTCTATATGTATTATGTAATGAACATTTTGATCACACCAGACAATCTGTGGTCATTTACATGAACAAAAAACTTTGCCTCTTTTTCTTTTCTGTGAAATAAAGTAACTTTGTTTTAGTGCCTGTAACCAACTACACATTAATAACTAGATTGGGTTTTCGTCTAGTATGAACGCGAATTGGGCACATATACGATCCAAAGGCAATGCAACGTTAGACACCTAATTAACCCCTGTTTTGACGAATGTGTTGGGTGGGTTCCGGCCTTATAGGGGCAATATTTCTGAAATGCTTAGTGGATAATGATTCCGCGAACGCACGTGAGGAAGCTTCTGGGAGCTACCATTTGGGTCCAGTTTTCAAAGACTAGCCATCAAGAATTCAACATGATTCCTCTGCTGACTTCAGAAAATGGGAGCTGTGAGATGCTCGAGAAAATGAATTAAAAAAATAAGAAATATGGGATACAACAAGATCATGACTCAATTGTGATTGTCAAAATATGATCAGCTTCTCGATGCTTCCAGAAGCTCGTGCGGTTTAATTTATTGATTAGTATTTAGTAATATTGAAGGGTTTGATTTGATTCCCTTTGATCAGTACAGACAAATAAAATGAAACGATGAGGAACATTCAAAACTTTGCAGCATAAACTAATAGATAAACATAACCGGAAGGCACCAGCATAATAAACTTTTTGGTACCGACCTCGCCTGATGAGGAAATATTTTCTTCTGGGCGACATGTAACCCTGTAGAATCTGACCGGCATAACGTCATTAACCGTGTTCTTCATGGCCTGTATTATGTGGCAACCATGTGTGATTGTGATTTTTTATTTCTTGGTTAAGCGTTTTGGAAACATTATGCTACATAAAATTATACGTATCTGTTTGTTTATTTCGGTAACCAAACATCATGTATATCTAATGGCGGCCATATAATATTATATCACATTCACATCTTTAACAAATTGCATGGATTGGGTTTTGATTCTAAATCATTTCGCCTTTTCCATCCACCGCCAATAAAATTGTTAATTATGTTACAAGTAATCCAATCAACGTTTAAAAAAAAAATTATTTATGCAAATTAAGAGTTTTAATTGAGGGCCGGTATGTAGTATATGTTTGTGTTAATAAACAGAGAAAAAGGGAGTATTGACTCTCATTTTTGTCATCCATGCCGTGTAATAAGAAAAGTAGACCAATCCAGCCAGATTCCAATCCCTACGCATCCTAAGTTGGACCAGGCAGTTTTTTTGGTTATAAAGTCACACACACAACACATTATTAATCATTTAATTGCACATCATCATAACCATTCTAGATCACCTTCCTCTCCTTTCCTTGGCCCCCTTCCTATTCCCTTCTTGGTATAAATCCTGCCCCCTCCATCTCTCCCTCTCCCAACAAATTCTCCAAAACACAAGTCAAGTACCAATCTCTTCTGTCTAAAACACACTTTAGTTCTCCTCTCCTGTAAGAAAACCATGGAAGGAAACAGCTCTTATGGTACGTCATGGGCCGACCAATGGGACTACGGCCCTGATCCTCATCATGATTCTTACAACAAGAAAAGCAACACCAACAACAGTAGTTCAACTGCCAAGTACAAGCAGAAGGTGGGTGAGGGGTTTGGAAAGACCAAAGCAGTGGCTTCCACTGGTTTTAAGAAGGTGAAAGAGGGGACATCAGTTGGGTTCCACTGGATCAAAGACAAGTATCAGAAGACTACCCAAAAACATTAGTATTGTCAATTACGCCTGCGTGTATGTGTAGGTTTTGTCTTGTGTCTTTCTGTTATTGCTATATTAATTCTTTTGTTGTATGGATCCACTTGTTACATCCTGACACACATCTTCGTGCATGATTTTGATGTGAAATAGAGTTTTTTTTTCGTTTTTTTTTTTCTGTTTCTAGAACTTGCTTGTATTTGTACATCCATGATCAGTTGATTTTGCAAATAAGATTTCCACAGATTTATTAATCAGTCATGTAACTATAGCATGATCTCCTTTAATCTGGATACTTTATATGGGTTTACGTGGTAATTAAAAGTCAAGTGCTTAAAAGCGAGTAACTCCAAAGAAGCATTCAACTCGTTTTGTGAGGTTGAGAAAAATACAGGAAAATGGTAACGTGGAAAGTGATCGGAGATTTTTGTATGGAACTTTCTGGGTGCTAGGAAGATGGAAAAGGAAAGGAAACCTATTTCCTTTTGCCTTCCTCTGATGGATATTGGAAAGTCCATTTTTAGTTACAGGGTAGAACAATTGTACTCGGTCTCATCCTATTTTTTAATGGTGATTTCAGGACGCATAACGCATTCAATGCAACATAAAAAGTTGATTATAAATACAATCCTGCACGGGTTTGGCACTGCTAATTATGTTATTATATCTATAAATATAAATTATATAATGCTGCGAACCTTTTGACCGAGTCCCTTAATTACCATGAAAATTAAGAGAGATAAATTAATTATTTTTTCTAACCGAGAAAAGATTAAGAGATAGAATCCTGGAGTAGTTGGTTTATATAACCGGTGAAGCATAAGCACATCCAAAATGGAAATCTTGAGTTCTAAGTTTTGAAAACGGCAGGGCGAGTTTAACTGCGAGTGAAGAACACGTGAGCTAAAAAGGGGTTGGATTTAATCTATATGGGACTATGATCTGTATGGGCTTCGTTGTGGTCCGGTGTGTGATCCACTAACAAAAAGGTTGTGAAATGATTTCATGGAGAGGTCGGTCTTTGGAGAAGAGCTAGAAAATTTCCAATGATGCTGCTGCCAGTAGAGTGGTGGGCTGGGCTTATTTTGGCCCATTAGTGGGTCTTGTTAATTTGAAGGGGCAAGGGGTCCAATTTGCCGTACTCTTTTTATAAAAAAATATTGCTCTAATAATCATTGGATGGAAAAATATTCATTTGAAGACTCGCCCACCTGGTACTCAAGCTGATAGGATCTAGATCAATTGGGTAAAGTTCCAAACAAATAGTTAAGGAAAAGATTGTTGTATTTAGACTCTAATCTCTATCTATTATTATAGTTGATATTCCATGGAATACAACACTATGAGATTAGCATATGCGCCATGTGGTTGCATTTCCCCGTGGGGAATGCCCTGGTATGATTAGGCTCTCGATCTAGCTATATCCTTTCTAGTTTTTTATAAGTCTTGGTCCTCTATATGATGGTACTATAATATTTGCTAGCTTTCTCGATCCGGGTCTAGTTATGTCAAAAGATAAAAGAAAAAAAAAACTTAAAAACCCTCACAATAGAAGTAGGAAAAAGTAGTAAATACAATGTCAAATCGGTGGCTATCCTATCAATTAATTTCCCAATTCCCCCATCATTGACATCAACTTGTTATTCTCTCCTCCTGATTTCCACTACATTTTTGCTTGTTCCAGAGTCTCCCGCAAAATTGGCATATCATATCATCCTACCAGATTGGGCCAAGATAAGGACCGCTCTAGATCTGGAATCGTGGAAATCTGTGCGTGATTTGCACACGCTGAGGTGTCCTAAATTCCTAATCATAGCCACCACCCTGCTCCTAATAATTTCTCCGACAGTTGACGCTGCGCGTTTAGTGCACGCATTTTCACGACTGATTTGTAATGGCTAATGATTTTTTTTGGGGGGAAAAAAATAATTCCGTAGTTTAGTTTTGATCTCCATAGAGAATACGAATAAACAACCACTATTACGAATTGTTAATGGCCTAGTGCTGGTGCCTGGTAATTATTAGTTCTACTTTTTAAAAAAAAAAAGACATTAGTATCGTGGCATTAGATCTTTTTCATTGCAGAGACCGTCCTACCAAAATACCAGTTAACTTCTTTGCCTGCTACGCGTCATAGTATGCGAAGTCACCGAGCTCAGTGATCACCATTCACACCATGTGGAAGGCCGTATACGGCCACGTCACAGTATAGAACTTGACTCGAAGCTCGAGATTCAAACCCAAATCCTAAAAAAGGCAAGCTAAAGATTTTGTCTAGGCCACCACCCGGGTGGTGTAATTATTAATTCTACACTCTCAATAAAAGAAAGTCCAAGCATGGGATTAATATTATTCTATTATTTATAATACAATGATATGATAAGATGTAATCGGGAATACAAAATATAATGAGCATTCCATTATTGTTTTATTTTTTTGTTATTTACCAAACATAGGAAAGAGTTTTGTAATGTATTCATGATTACATTAAGTTGTCAATTACCGCAAACCAAACCATGTCGTAAGTGGAACGCACATGGATTAACATTTCTTAAACAATTTATTTGTTTGTCATGTACTGTTGTTACAATTTTGAAGTATCGGATATTGTCGTGTTAAGGTAATACTTTACTTCCGTCTCCCATCTTAAAGTATCATTTTCTTTTTACAAATTCAATCCAAAAACACATCCTCAAAATGCTAATCCAAAGCACATCCTATTATGTTAATCTACATGTGATTTTAGCTGATTGGATCGCACTATGGAAACCAATATAAAATGAACACCAGTCTTATCTCAAGTGCATTCCTTTAACTGAGGACAAAGCTCAACAACTCAACGATAAAGTCCTCACAGTCAAAACCCACACACCCATCACCCCAAAGTATCTCTCTTTAGTCTGAAACAAAGGAGAAGATGGCGATCAATGTTCCCCACCGGCAGCTATTCATCGACGGAGTGTGGAGAGAACCCTCACTCAAGAAACGCATCCCCATCATTAACCCTGCCACCGAAGAGATCATTGGTTTCTACTCCTACACTCACACTCTCCTCTACTACTACTACTACTCTACCTTCTGTTTTGCTTTTTTCTCGATTGAGTTATTTGTTTCTGCTTTTAAACTTTGTGGGTTTGTGAATCAAATCTAAGATCATGGAAAATCTGATGTGTTGAAGCGTTTTGGTGACATGGGTATTTCAGGGGATATTCCTGCTGCTACGGCCGAAGATGTGGAGATTGCAGTGGATGCTGCTCAGAAAGCGTTTCATAGGAACAAGGGCAAAGATTGGGCCTTTGCTTCTGGTGCCGTTCGTGCCAAGTATTTGCGTGCCATTGCTGCAAAGGTATTATAGTTGGATTTGGTCATGTTGTTATTTGCTTTTCACATCCAAATACAATTTCACTTGCTTCTTTTTATTTGTGTTTGATTATGCAAGTGTGCTGTAGTTTGTTCTATTTCTGCTTCATGTCTTCTGTGATGGTTTCAGCTGATTGGCCTCTTAAACTTTATTATGTTTCCTACTTTTGCTTATCTCAGTTCTCATTTTTTTAAAAAAAACTTGTTTATTCGTAGATAACAGAGAAGAAATCTCATTTTGCAAAACTTGAAGCAATTGATTCTGGAAAGCCGCTGGATGAAACAGCCTGGGATATGGTATGCCCATGTCCTGCCCCTGTGGAAATGAAATGTCCAGTTTAAATTTCTGTGCTTTGCCTTACATTTGGTTTCTTTTTGCACAGGATGACGTTGCGGGATGTTTTGAGTACTATGCGGATCTTGCAGAGGGTTTAGATGCAAAGCAAAAGGCTCCTATTTCTCTTCCCATGGAAACGTTCAAGAGTTATGTCCTTAAAGAACCGCTTGGAGTTGTTGCATTGATCACTCCATGGTAACCTTGGCTCCACTATGTAGTTGTGACATTTCATTTCTGAGCGATTTGTAGTTAGTGCTCAGAAAGA
Source organism: Turnera subulata (assembly GCA_028386065.3). NCBI lineage: Eukaryota > Viridiplantae > Streptophyta > Magnoliopsida > Malpighiales > Passifloraceae > Turnera > Turnera subulata. Next base: position 41,181 of record JAKUCV010000428.1, on the reverse strand, counting down.
GTGTGAATATTTAGTATTTGTTAATTTTTAAGATTCTTATTGGTTTCTTTGGTATGATATGGTTTGTAGTTATGATACTTCTAGATGACATTCTTGCTTGATTTTAATAAAGGTTTGATATTTCGCAAACTAAGGAATTGTGTCTTTATATTGAAGGAACTACCCACTCTTAATGGCAACATGGAAGGTTGCTCCTGCTTTGGCTGCTGGCTGCACTGCAATACTGAAGCCGTCTGAACTGGCATCAATGTATGTTTTCTATTTATTTACACTTGCATCAACTTCTATGATGGTTGGCCATGCCTTATGTAGTCCTTTTCAATTACAGTACCTGTTTGGAGCTAGCTGAGGTGTGCAGAGAGGTTGGTCTTCCCCCTGGTGTGCTCAATATTCTAACTGGATTGGGTACTGAAGCCGGTGCTCCTTTAGCAGCTCATCCCAAAATTGACAAGGTATCCCAAGATTTACAAGTTTCATTTTTCTCTGATCCTAACATAAAATTTCTTCAAGTAAAATGTTCACATGTCTTGTCTTTATTTATGATTCTAATTGCTGGATTTTTACAGATTGCATTTACTGGGAGCACAGCTACAGGGAGCAAGATAATGGCGACTGCAGCCCAAATGGTCAAGGTACACCAATGTGCTAAATGCTCGTTTTCCTGCCAAGATCTGTGCGTTTCATTTCATTTTCCTTTAACTGGCTTAATTCCTTTGGCAGCCTGTTTCTATGGAGCTTGGTGGGAAGAGTCCAATTATTGTTTTTGAGGACGTTGATATCGAGAAAGGTTAGCCTTTTGTTGTCTATGTTTAACTGTAACGTCACCATGTTGCCTAGTCAATATAATTTTTTTGCCAAACCATTGGTTGGGGAAGCATATGTGTATGGAGATGTTGGTATTAACAGTTATTCACTTTTTGGTTAAAATCAATAGCTGTCGAATGGACCATCTTCGGTTGCTTTTGGACAAATGGTCAGATATGCAGTGCAACATCTCGCCTCCTTGTGCATGTAAGTTTGGTAGATAGGAAGTGCACGCCTGCTATATGCTTACCAGTTGCACTTAATGCCTATCACACGCATCTCAGATACCTGTGTTGAAGTCCTAAGAATCGGTCATGCACAATGCTTGCTTGAATCTCTCTGCTTTTCTTTTCAACACTTCTATTGAAAATTCCACTGTTTCTTCTTTTGAATATCAACAAATAGTACTTCCCACATATATAGTTATCTTGCAATCTAGTGATCGTAGACAAGGGAATCACTAGGATTAGGTGGCAGTGTAACCAACTACAACTTTCTTTTTGTACTTTGTTCGAAGGGAAAGAAAAGGCGTGTATATTCCATCCATGCTTTCTATCTTAGACCATCATTTTGTAGGGGATCAATTTGATTGTCTAATATGTATAGATGACACATTCACTTCAATGTTTCAGGAAAGTATTGCTTCAGAATTTGTAGACCGGCTTGTCAAATGGTGCAAGAATATTAAAATTTCAGATCCCTTTGAAGAAGGCTGCAGACTTGGTCCAGTTGTTAGTGAAGGACAGGTAAGTAGATGATTTGGAGAAGATAGTTCTTTTTCCGGCATAGTTCTTTTTCCGGCTAAAGTTTCTGATAGAATGGCCTTTCCGGCCCACATTGTCTCTGTAAATGAAAGTGGTTGGTTGAATATACTTATATTAGTTCTCTACTCTCTACATCAAAACTTTTCCTTTAGTAAAGTGGAGGTGCATATATAATTGCTTGCCTTTTCTTTTCCAGTATAAGAAAATATTGGATTTCATCTCTACTGCCAAGAGCGAAGGTGCAACCATTTTGACTGGTGGGGGCCGTCCAAATGTAAGTATAATTCTACATGTTACTCCCCTTGGTTAATTTAATCGGGACACTTGGTTATTTTGGTGAGTTTGTCGCAGCATTTAAGCAAGGGATTCTTCATTGAGCCAACCGTCGTTACTGATGTAACAACCTCCATGAAAATTTGGAGAGAGGAAGTTTTTGGCCCTGTTTTAAGCGTGAAGACATTTAGCTCCGAAGATGAAGCCATTGAACTGGCAAATGACTCTCAGTGAGTTGATTCTTACTTGTCATAGTGATAATAAAGGGAACCTTTCTAATTCACCCCCTTTTTGTTATTTGTTCTTTTCTTTCTGTTGTTTCTAATCTGTCCGATGATCTGGCATAGTTGATTGGCATTCATTTTATACTATGGCAGTTATGGCTTGGGCGCTGCTGTGATTTCAAACGATCTGGAAAGGTGTGACCGCGTGAGCAAGGTGAGACTTGGAGTAACTAGCCACCATGGGGCCAATGATCACATAACATGACAATCAACTGACAGTGGTTTACTTACTTTGTGGTTTGTTTCTTCTTCCTCTCCGTCCTGCAGGCTTTCAGGGCAGGTATTGTTTGGATTAACTGCTCCCAGCCATGCTTTTGCCAAGCTCCATGGGGAGGCCTCAAGCGCAGCGGTTTTGGACGTGAATTAGGAGAATGGTATGGCCCTAGTCACCTAAACCAGAAATGAGCAATCCAAACACTAAAGAAACCATTTACTCCTCCATGTTTGGTAGTTTCACCCCCGGAAAATGTTGGAGTACACCTCAAACTAGTCTAGTAGCCAGTATTGGTACCAAGTAATTCCATTTTGTGACCCTTTTTTTTCATGTTTTGCAGGGGCCTGGAAAATTACTTGAGCGTGAAGCAGGTAACGCAGTACATATCCAATGACCCATGGGGTTGGTACCAGTCACCTTCAAAGTTGTAGGAGGTATACAGGGGAGAGTAAAGGCGGGGAACTGCTGCATGTGTACTAGAAATGAGAGTGGAAATAAGGAAATATTTGTGTATGACATTGTACTAAAAGTATCAAAGTACTGAATTGGAATGTCGAACTGGGGCTGTTATGTTAGTCATTTTAGCTTCCGCTGTCCGTTAAAAGATGACTTGATAATAAATAAGACCAAAAAATAATGTTTCCATTTATCCTCCATTTGTTTCAAAATTTTAGGTTAAGCCCATTGGCATACATGTGTTCCAGGTTGTAGGTAAGCTTAATCGCATCTAATTCTTCTAGGTTATGGCTGATTGCTTTCCTCTTCTTTGGTTTGTTTTAATAACTGTTTTCTTCAATCAGCTTGTTTATTTATTCTAATTGTTTTTTTTCTTATATCTCTGTTATCACTTATCATGCATTATGCTTGTATTTTGCTTTCACTTGTTGTAATAGATTCTTAGAACAAATATTCACTGTCTGTAATAAGTTTATTTATATATATATACCTTCCTGTACTTTGGCCAAAAAACCGTGAAATCTGATCTTATATATAACTTGACTGGACTCTCTTGATTTAGCTAAGGTTGACTAAATTTGTTGGTCAAGTATATGATAAATATCTTCACGCTATTTATGTACACATAGAAATAGAATGCTCATGCAGTTAAAAACATTATTATGATTCTAATGCCTATTTATTAACAAACTAAACAACAACAGCACGGGTAATCGTTCCATGATCAAATATTTTATTAAATACTATACTAAATTTTTCATCCCCGTTATAATCCTAAAATATAGCACAGCCTTATGGCAAGTCCTACTTCAACCGGGGGCACTTGTGGTGCGGCACCGTTTAGTAGGGGTTTCCCTTTTTCTAATTTTTTGAAGCGCGTTTAGTACGTTTAAGCAGAGTCGGTCCATGGGTTATATTACGCACGTCCGTCGCGTCATTAACCGTTTGATTACACTCAAACCCTAAATTTTTGCGTCTATTGGGTGTGTAACGCCTCTTCTCCTCACCGCTTCTCTACCCAACAGATCCTCCTCCAGCCTCCTTACAGTTCAAATTAGGGATCCTCTGTATCCAATCGCCGCCGCATTCATGGGAAAGAGAGAGAAGCAACGTGCCAAAATCGACGAAAGCGAAGTGGAAGAAGGAGAAGAGAAGACACTGTCCAAGTCGGACGACGAGGACGCGGAGGCCAACGAGGACCTGAGCTTGAAGATCGTCGAGAAAGCACTGTTATCCCGCGCGGCTAAGTTTCATCAGAACCTGGCCGGCGAAGGCGCCGACATGGCCGGAAAAGCTGGCGGCGCTCCCGTGCTGGAGCTGGCTGAATCATCGCCGTCGTTAGAAACCACATCCGATACGGTTTCTGCGGGTGGTGACGCTGTTAAAAAGAAGAGGAAAAAGAAGAAGAGTAAGAGTTCGAAGCACACAGAAACAAGTGAACATTCTGTGAGTCTTAAGTATATATCTGGTTTGGTTTTACTTCGTTTGTTTTATAGAGCTTGTCTAATTGTACAGTACTGTTTGTTAAAAATTTAGGTTGTTGCCGAGGGAGAAGAGAAGGTGGAAGTAATTAAAAGCTCCGAGGAAATAGTGGAGGCGGCTGAGGAATTGGCCGGAGTAACCGAGCCGGTTGCCGTTGTTGAAGAACCGGAAGCACCGGTCAATACCGTGCTGCGAAAGCTTCTTGTGAGTTGAAACAACGAAGTGTGTGTTATTATTTTGAGCACAAAAAAAAAAAGAAAAGGAATAATTGAAACGGGCCAAGTTTTAGATTGTTATCGATTTTGTATTGTGTTTTGTCAGCGGGGACCGAGGTACTTTGATTCTCCGGATAGTGGTGGCTGGCCGGCATGCTATAATTGCGGCGAGGAAGGTCATATGGCTGTCCATTGCCCGTCCTTTACAAAGAAGTTAAAGCCGTGCTTTGTCTGTGGGAGCTTAGAACATGGAGCTAAACAATGCCCCAAGGTTTGTCATGTCAAGCTATCAATTTATTGACCTGTATGATTGTGGTTTTGTGTGCGCAACTTTTCCCGTGATGGGAGGTGTGGGGATAGTTGTGTTATAACTGGCTTCCGGTTGGCTGTTACTGTTGTTGTGGAAGTGGTGGTGACACTAGCGAACTTTTGGTGCTGGTTTTGTTATTTGATTTATTTGTTTACACTGTGTGTATGTGATGAGATTCCTGTGATCTTACATCCGGGTATTTGTTACCCTTTATTTCTCCGTAGGGACGTGATTGCTTTATATGCAATACTGGTGGCCATCGTGCAAAGGATTGCCCAGAAAGAAACAATGCTGGGCTTCAGAGTTCAAAAATATGTTTGAAATGTGGAGGTTCTGGGCATGATATGTTTTCCTGCCAGAATAATTATTCAGTCAAGGATCTCAAGGTTGTCTTCCTCTCCGTTACACTGGATATTTTCCTGTGCATTCAAGATATTGGTGTTATTTGAATTTCATTGGTCATAAAGCCATATTCCTAATTCTTTTCCATAAATCCAGGCGATACAATGTTATATCTGCAAGAGTTTTGGACATTTATGTTGTGCTAACCAAGGTGAAGATAGACCAAGAGAAGTTTCTTGCTACAAGTGTGGTGAATTTGGTCATACTGGCTTGGTAAGTCTTACCCAATGTCTATTAGACTTTTTTTGTTTTTGATCCAAGTTTATTACACTCTATTGGAGGACTGTATCCTCTCTTTGTTTGTCTTTTCCATATGTCTGCACATGTATGTGGTTGAAAATACACTTGCAGACATCGGTGATATATTTGTTTGGGTGGAAATACCTCTCAGTATTATTTGTCTCTTGTGCAAGCCTTCTCTAGCATTTGGAGAAAATTTTGCAAGACTACCACAAACATTCCAATTCCTGCTATTAATGTTAGTATTAGTACTATTTCTATTAAATGTGTTATATATTGAGGACGGCATTTTTTATATCTTGTAACTCTTTGGAACAATTCGACAACCCGCATTTTAAAAACTGCTCTAGCCACACCACATGTTTTCTTTTCATTTTATGGTGTCTTGGGACGCCCTGTTGAAGTGCTGGTTCTCCTTTATGTATGAGGCTTTATTTATGCAGGCATGCTTAAGGTTACGCGAGGAAGGCACTAGTATTGCGTCACCAAGCTTATGCTTTAAATGTGGGGAAGCAGGACATTTTGCTCGTGAATGCTCAAGCTCGGCCAAGGTATTTTCAGGCGCAAAAAATTTAGTATTATCTGTGTATATGATATTCTACTTGACGGTGTTTCATTTACATGTGCATTAACGGATTGTGTTCCATTATTATTAATATAAGTGGTCGCTTACTATTTCAGTCTGGGAAGAGAAATCGCGAGAGGGCTCATGGAGAAAGTTATGAAGCCTCAGGAGTCAAGTCAGCACCTCATGATCTTCGTGAAGCTCGTAAAAAGAGGAAAACCAAGTCTCAAGATGGAGGCATGACAACTCCGTTAAAGTCGAAACACAGAGATTCATCCCTGTTAAAGCCTTGTAAATCCAAATATATGGGTGGGTGGACTGCAGAAGATCCTGAAGCTTTGCCCCAGTCAACACCCCGTAAATCAAAACATAGAGGTGGATGGCTGACAGAGGATCCCGGAGAGTCATCCCAGTCAAGTTCTAAAAAGAACAGGTGGAGATCTCCCTCAACACCATCTTCCAAGAGTCACATGTATTCTACGTCTCCAGGCGGTTATAATTCTCATTCTCCTAAGAAAGTATATGGGGCTTATTCGGGCATGCCATCATTTCAAGGGTCAGCACCATCTTTTCAGCATAATAGATATTCTGCATCAAGGTTTGGGAACTATGGCAGTGATGGGGGTTATTCGGGCACTCCATCTTTGCAAGGGTCAGCACCATCTTTTAAGCATAATAGTTATTCTGCATCAAGGTTTGGCAACTATGGCAGTGATGGGTTGGAAAGGAGGTATGATTTGGAAACGAGACATTATGGTGATGGGTTAAGAAGAAATCGTGATTGGTGGTAACAAACCTAAGTCTTAGATAAAAACTGCTATGGGGGTTCAAACTAACTGTCCTTGCAGCCACCTGGTGTTATCTTATCCTCTTCTGTAACTTATAAGCCATTGGACATCATACATGGAGGCTTTTTAACTAATTACTTTTTGTACCATTTTTTTCTTTGATGAGTTTATTGCAACACATGTTCAATGTAAGCAAGATTAGGATAGACATTTGTTTCAATATCAATCAATTAATTTAGTCTCTTGGTTCCCAACACTGATGGCCTGTGTTCTTGCTGTTGTTGTTACCTTCATAGTACAGAGTATTTGATGTGATGACTGATATGATTGGAAGTGTTTGCTGCAATCAGTGTAGAGACGGGAAGTTGGTGTTCTTCTAATTCATCTGTTATTTCATGGTTTAATATACCAATCTGCGCAGGACAGATTGATGTTTGGAAGGCATTCTCAAGTGTTACATTTATTTTCAGATCTTACTCGAATCTGATTCATCTAGATGATTGTTGACGTCATGGGAAGTTTCCCATGACGAATGATGGATAGCCTTAGACAAAAACCACAATGGCAAATGCAGTAAGTGCTAGCCATAGATTTTGATTGATTGGTGTAAATTGCTGGAGGCTTGTGCTGAAGTTCATTTTTCCTGTTACTCTATGCTTCATAATTCCCAGTCACTCCCCGAATCCTTCCATATTATCTGGGTCTCTTCTTTCCCTGAATCCCGGTGGTCTGCTTATTGTCGCCATTGCTTTTGCTGCTATCTTATGTATGCAGCGAAGATGGATGATAATCTAACTAAGAAGAGTTCAGATCAAGGATTAATCAAACTAAAGAAGCTTTAGGATCACGGTAAACTAGCAAGACTTGCAATGGTATTCTGGAATTCAGTTTGTTAAAAGAGAATGGAGGTGGGTAACATGGAACACACCAAAGAGAACCAACGCTTATTGGCTTTTAGCTAAGTCATCCATGTATATGCACGAAGTAAAGCAATAAACAATGTTGATTCACTGATTTCCTACTGTGAGTTCATGTGTGAGACAACTAGATTTCCAGGCAATCATAAATAAAGTGTAGTTCATTTGAATTTGGTAGTTATATACTATTACTAACTATTCCTTTTCTTTTTCGTTTTCTGTAAACTCATACCTGTAAGGAGTTTATTTACAATTGAAGAAGCATCAATTTTGGGAAGCTGATATACGTAGCCGCTTACACCCGTGCAATTAGAGTGCTCTGTGACATTTAGCCTTGGATTTTGAGAGGGCACAAGCATTCGTGAATACTTCAAGTAAGAGACATATACAGTCATACAGAGAAAAAGCAACCCGGGCTTCAACACGTTCGTTGACAATGTTTTTACTACGGGGATTGCTGTTGATGTTTGATAGTGTTCCTTTCGTGACCAAACAAGACATTTGATATCAGTTTGTTTAGAAGAGAATATGATGGTTGGACTGTAACAAGTCTTTAGCTTCAAGTTAGGCAGTTAGCTAGAATTAATGTTCGTTCCAAGAGAGTCACAGCTCAGCTGTGGTTGAATGCGTATCATTGCTTTTATTACTTTCATTCTTTGCAACCACCTGACTATGACAAAAAAAAATCCACTTGACCCCTTGTGCTTAACCTTTTTTTTTTTTTTTTTTCTTGATATGAGAGGAAGTTATTCAACTCAAAATCTACAATAAGGAGGCTAGTCCGGACTCTTGTTTAACTTCCCATCAATATTTCCACCACCTTGTAAAAGGAGGCTTCCCTTTGTGCTTACTCTGTCGAACCAAGCCTTTGTGCCTATCTTTTTGGTTAAGGAAGCAAGTTGATGGACTTTATCTGTACTCTACGGCCAACTCATAAATAAATTGGATCTACCAATTGGGATGATCGGGATATGTGTAGTTGACTTGTGGACGAACCCAAAAAAAAAACTAGCCTGTGAAGTAGTATCCCATTGGTTTTTACCTATGAATTACTTAATCCCAGGGACTAGACCATACCATACCAGTTATACATTGACGATAATGTAATCACAACTGGGCCATTACAACTGCGGTCCTAATCTAACCTAGAGCCCTACCACTAGTACCATTCTACAATTTTAGAGCCCTTTTTTTTTTAGGAAAACTATTTAGAAACCTTGTAGGAACCAAGAATATTCTCAGCCGAGCTCGGTGCCAATGCACAATAACTTACTTCCTCTGTCTCTTTGACGTTTAAGGTATCTACACACATTAAGAAATATATTTAGTAGATATAAATTTGACAATTTTACATTAAGTTAAGATTAAATTACCTCTTATTTAAAAAAAATAATAAAGACTATCAAAGAATTTGGTATTATGAAAATAAGGCAAAATAGGAAAAAAATCATTTAATGTTCTTCAAATATTCTAAAGCGACAATATTTTTGGGACAATTTTAAATGATTAAAGCGTCAATAAAAAAAGGGACAGAGGTAGTAATTTACATAAAGAAATTGAACAACCAAAACAGGACAGCGAATTAGGGAAAACATCATCCGATCCCATCCAAATCCAAGAACGAAAATTGGGCCATGAATGGAATTCCTGGGTCCTACTATAACTTCCGCTAGAGGAGAGTGAAAAAGTTCTTGATTTAATTACCAAAAAAAAAAAGTCCTTGATTTTGAGCGATTACGCTCAAGATACTGTGATTCTTGTGAATGATTTTGCATTTTCAATATTTTGAGACTGTTTTGATTACTACTAATACAACCATGGCTTCATCACGATCTAGACAAAAAAGAAAATATCAAAACCAAAAACAGACACGAAACACACCATCCTAGGAAAAACACATGGAAACTTCGCTGCTCTCGCAAGTCTTGTAGTCCTTTACCGTACTAATCGGGATCGAATGGTCTCTACCTTCTAGCCTCTCGCTTTCCCTATGTAACAAAGAAAAATAATAAGAAAAAAAGACAGCGAATTCACTCCTCTTTTACCGCCGTCCTGTGCCTAAGTTTTTTTTTTTACTAGATCTCTCTACTACTACATATCTCTTCTCATGAAAGGTCACATTTTCAACACCACCACCCGTCTCTATCCCTCTCCCTCTCATACATTCATTTCATACTGAGCTAGCTGCCAAAGGGATAGATATTTTGGGCCATTATTAAATTATAGCGTATAATAGTAGTGGAAGAGTGGATTGAATGGTGACAAGTATTTGGGTCTCGTGAGGCATAAATAAAGAAGGCTTCTTTGATAACTCTGTGGGGAAATTGAAGAAGATCTGGGATTTTGGTGATTTGGAGATATGGGTGTCTCGGAAGAGAGAGTGGTTGCTGTGATCATGGTCGGTGGACCTACTAAAGGTATTGGATTAATTGGCCCTGCAAATCTTAGTGAACACCTTGATTTCCTGTATGGGAAATGCTACCTCCTTGAATGCTGAATACCATGCAATGCGAATTCGTTATCCTTTTGCCTTTAGCTCTGGTTATCTGTGTTCATTATTGTGGCGAAATTAAGATTTTGCAGTCAAATGTTCTGACCCTTTTCTTACCTTCGCTTGATTTCTTCTCTGGATATTCAAGTTTTGATCTTTTGGTGCAGAAGATGAGACCCAGTCTTTAGTTTTCTCTATACATTCTGGCATGATTTGTTTTATTCGGTGTGCATGAAAGTTTTATGTGAAATCCAATTCGCAGACTACTCAATCCTAATATGAATTGCTTCAGGTACTCGTTTTCGGCCATTGTCATTGAATATCCCCAAGCCGCTTTTTCCTCTAGCTGGCCAACCAATGGTTCACCATCCGATTTCTGCTTGTAAAAGGGTATTTACTCTTGAAGTAGCAATTTAATTTAGCAACACAATACAATCTTGAGTATGGTTTCTCTCCAGTGTGTCAAGTGTGCAGAGATTGTCAAGTAATTGAGTTGCTTTCGGCTGTCTCAGATTCCAAACCTGGCACAAATCTTCCTTGTTGGTTTCTATGAGGAACGTGAGTTTGCATTGTATGTTTCCTCAATCTCAAATGAGCTCAGAGTCCCTGTCAGGTAGGCTTGCTAGTTTTCAAAGTTACGAGCTTTCGTGCACAGACAGTGCTTATTCGTTGACATCAAATTTATGGTTGCAGATATTTGAGGGAAGACAAGCCACATGGTTCAGCCGGTGGCCTTTACAAGTTTAGAGATCTGATAATGGAAGACAGTCCGGTTTGTCTCTTATCCTCCTAATTCTATTAGTTCCGTTTGCTTCTTCTTCTTGAATTCTGTGAACATGCTATGTAAAAATACATTTTGCATGGTCATGACACTGGATTGTCTGGTTGCAGTCTCATATTTTCCTGCTGAATTGTGATGTTTGCTGCAGTTTTCCGCTCCCAGAAATGCTAGGTAACCATCTTGTTCCTGTCGTTGTATTCTCTTTGCTGTGAGCCTATGGATCTATTGTGCAGATGCTGCCTAGTTGTGAAGTTAACGTTCCGTATCTACATGATAGAAGACTTACGTGTTCATCTTTTAATGTCTACAGAAGCTCATAGAAGATATGGTGGGATTGGGACTATCCTTGTAATCAAGGTTTGTTTACTGCGATGGCATAGAGATTTATGTCCAAAGTATGAGATTGCATTTGTAGTTATGTGAAATTGGCATGCGGAATTTAGCCTCACTGTCTATTATAATCTCTTCAGGTTTCTGCTGAGTCAGCCAGCGAATTTGGGGAGTTGGTTGCTGATCCAGTCACCAATGAATTGTTGCACTATACAGAGAAACCTGAAACTTTTGTATGTATAACTTCAAAGATTCATCCAGTATTTTTATTATTCCAAGCTCTGTCAGTTTACATAGTTGACTAGAAGTCTATCTGGTTCAATATTCTTAGTTTTTGCCCAGTCTTATTTGGATATTTCTTAAACTGCTGTCAAGTTCTGTTCCCATGAATCACTAAAGGGCAGCAGCAATGGCAATATTTGATGTTGATAATCCTCACTATCTTGCATCATCATTTTTAATATGCTTTCTCTCATTCCTTTTTCTGAAATGTCGTGTAACTCTCTATTCTGATACAGGTAAGTGATCGGATAAATTGTGGTGTGTATGTATTCACACCAGATATATTTACAGCCATCCAGGGTGTTTCTTCCCAACGAAAAGATAGAGGTTTGTGATATTCTGCTCTCTATCAGCTGGATGTTGATCTATTGTCCTATTTAGTTCTTAAATGATTCTCTGATTCATTTCTCGGATGTCTGAGGTGAATACCATATTTTGATGGACATCTTCTGCTGCTTCCTCATGTAAATCTGTGATCTTGTTATAATTGCAGCAAATCTGAGGCGGGTCTCCAGCTTTGAAGCCCTTCAATCAGCTACAAGGTATGTATATTAGCAACAAATTGTCGATCCTTGTGGGGATCTTGGACAAAACAATTCACCATCAATTCAACAACATGCTATTCTGTACCCTCGTTTATCTAGAATAGCGGGTTTCACTCTTTTTTTGCCTCCATTTCGATAACTACATGAGAAATCTATATTTTCTTTTTCTTGTTCTTTTATAAATTAGCCATTAATATTGTTCTTCATCTCATGATTTCTTTATTCTCTTTATTATTAATTCTCAATTTTCAAAGTAAATATAAGCTTTGTTTGTCTCAAATTCCTACTCTGATGCAAGTTTCCACAACAGGAGCCTTCCAACGGATTTTGTAAGATTGGACCAAGATATTCTGTCGCCCCTTGCTGGAAAAAAGCAGCTATATACATATGAAACTATGGACTTCTGGGAACAAATTAAAACTCCAGGGTAAGCCACTAAGCCTAAATATTAACATACAATGTTAGAATCTGTGATGTTGTCTTCAACCTGTTTGACTCTTTCCTAACAACTAATGCAGAATGTCTCTGAGATGCTCTGGTTTGTATCTTTCACAATTCCGGTTCACATCACCCCAACTTTTGGCCAGTGGTGATGGTTCAAAGAGTGCCACTATCATTGGTGATGTTTATATTCACCCATCAGCAAAAGTGCATCCAACTGCTAAGGTAAGTTTCTTCATCTCATTCATTTATCTGATATATTCATGCATTTTGAGTTTGAACCTCACCTTTATCATCTAGTCCACGGAACATCTAGTTTGGGCTTGTTCTTAAGATATCAAACCTCTTTATATTCAATGGTTCAAGAGTTGAGAATTAGATGCACTTTTCTGTAGATTAACTTGCGAATGTCAATGAATGTTGGTTTGCATGTGATTCTGAACAAATAATGGGACAGTAAGCTGATTCCTCTGTTACTGTGCATCATTATGGAAGTAAAAGAATTTAAGTCAGAAAAGAACACCATCTGGTGGTGAAGTCATTGGACCCTCTTTTCATGTTTTATGTGTACCTTCTTTTCCCTTTTCGTTTGTCAACTTCATCTATGTTATTGCCTTCTCTGAAATGCCATGAAACAGATTGGTCCCAATGTCTCAATATCCGCTAATGCTCGAATTGGACCAGGAGCGAGGCTCATCAGTTGTATCATCCTAGACGATGTTGAAGTCATGGTAGGAAACTGATATGTGCTTTAGAAATTGTTGTTCCCTTTTTCATGAGCGAGGAAGGGGGCTTGTGGGAGCCAGTGCAAATAAGATTCTTAAACTCTCTTTGTGTCGTTTTTTCAGGAAAATGCAGTTGTCATCCATGCAATTGTTGGATGGAAATCTTCAATAGGGAGATGGTCCCGAGTTCAGGCAAGTTGGTCATTTATCAGGAATCATATGTGCTGCTTTCCTACAGTCTTTTTTTCAAAATATGCAGCATATTTTTTTTTTTTTGTCCTCTGCGTGTTATAGGCCTCCACTAAACTTGAAGCTATTGGATTACTCTCTTTCTATTGACTTGATGCTTATCCAATGTGCATTCGTTCTCTCTTTCTTCACTTTTAGAAGTGGCCGCTAGTAGTTGTTTATGTCCCCTTACTTTCCATTGGATGGATTAGTTATAATACTCTTTTTTTATGCTAATTAGTTATAATACTCTAATTTTGTGAGTTCTACCAACTTGCACAGGCTGAAGGAGATTACAAGGCCAAACTTGGGATTACAATCCTGGGTAATTGTTTTTTCTTTTCTTCCCATTTTCTTTTTCTATTTTCGCCGTTCAAGTAATTAATTTCACTAGTTTCCTATAAATTACAGGTGAAGCAGTCAATGTGGAGGATGAAGTTGTGGTGACTAAGAGTATAGTCCTCCCAAACAAGACGTTGAATGTTAGTGTTCAGGAGGAAATAATCTTGTAACTCGAGTTAGATAGATCCAAAGTCCATTTCAAAAATCTCTATGTGCTATTGTATTGTCATGCTAATATTTCTGAACAGTTAGTAATCCATTTGTATATTGACCTCAGCAAACCAATAAAAGCAATTTGATTATCTCATTTGCCTTAACCTTTGTGTACTCATTTGCCTTAACCCTTGTGTAAGATATTATTGTTATATTAAATGGCATCAAATGCATCACATTGAGGAAATGTGTACAAGTATGAACGTCACAGTTGATGCTGTGAGGAAGGCCGTGGTTAGCACATCAAGTAGGAAGCATTCTTCCCACTCAGGGCCATGTCATATTCTCCTCGATCTAAAACAAAAACAGAAACTCTTCCTATATACTACTTTTATGGATCATCTATAGCTCAACAGGAAAATCAAAATGCTGAAGCCCTAGGAGATTTCTTGAACCGGTTTCCGCCTGACAATAAAGCACCCACATGACAAAAACAAGGAGCCTGGCCTTGCTATCAGCCAATAGATGTGCATCTCAAGAATGCAAAGCACAATTAGCACAAATTGATGAAACCAATTATCAAAACATTTTGTAAGAAAAACTAAGAAACTGAAACACAAAAATCCTGGCGAAATGACTGGCTTTCTCTATTGCATGATCAAGCATTGAGTTAGTTGCATACCTTGGTTGTGATATCGTGGCCGATAAGTGGAGGCAAGCTTCTCCCAATCATGCTTCTCAGGAACTTCTTTCTCAGGGCCACCAGATTTTGGAAAATTAGCAGGAGCAAATGGGCCAAACTGATAACTCTTAGACCCCTGCGGTGGATCATAGCCTGAACTACATGTACCAAGCATCTTCAAATTCTGGCTCTGATCTCCAACAGCTGAAGAGTCCATTTTGTTTCTTTTGAAACAAGTGTTAGTAATATCAGCTCCAAATTCCCTTTTCATACCAAAAGTACTGCGTGACAAATTCGATGATTTCCCTCCTACACCGAACCATCTAAATGCAGGTTTCCTAGAATCTGCTGTATGGGTCTGCATGTATCATTCATGAAGAATTCAGAATTTAATGAATGGATGTTTTGACAAAAACATTTGTATTAGAGTAATTATAGATTACCTTTTCAATGAGTTTCAAAGAAGACAGCACATTTGCAATATCATATATCCGTCTAACTTTAGCTGCCAAGATCACAGAAACATTAGTTGAGTTACAGAGTTGCTATTGTTTAAATCTTGAAAGAACAAAGTTCGAGAAGACATACTTTTCATTATTGATGCATTATGTCCATCCCCAAGCAATAATTTTGCAGCTTCGTCAAGGGAGATCAGCTCCGACTGAAAAGAATTATTCGTAAGAAACAAACGAATAGATAATGACATAACAATATGTAAATAAGCAACCACTCAGGTTTCCACTCACGTCACTGCACACAAATAGCTTGACAAAATTTCGAGTGAGAAGTCCCAATGATTTTTCTTTTCTGTTATCTGCAACAAAAACAAATGAGCTCAGTCATAAAATACCACAAGAAAGGTGCTTGTTGGACAACAGATCAATCAAATCTACTATTTCTAATAAATGTGAATAATTTGAGGCATAACTGATCCAAAACTGTGATAACTGTTAAGAACCCCAGATTATTTGGGATCACAAGTGCATAACACTTACCAAATCTTGACCCTGCTGCGGACTTAGCAGTTCCACCTGGAACTGAATTGTCATTCTGGCTTCCCGTATTAGGATTGGAATCAGAATCATCATCTTCTTCATTTTCGTCATAATCATCCAAATCCTAAAAGAACAAAAGGGAGAGAAGAGGGATTCACATGAACACGCTCTAATCTTACAAAGAGAAGAAAAAAGAGAGAAAACCCCCAATTCACTTACTTTTACAGCACTATCTGTACCCTTGTCTGGTGCGTTGGGATTCTCCTTGAAGCCCTCCTCCTATTACACCGTTAAAAGAGTAAGAATCATCATAACTCATAAGTCCATAACATTAACAGATCTCATCTCTCCAATAAAAAAGCAAAGCCAGGCCTTCATATTTACCTTTAACCCTTGTAAAGCCTTAGGGATTGCTTGAAACCCTCTCCAGGAATATTGATTCTTGGCTCTCCTGTTAAGCACCTGAAATTTGGCCAAATACCCAAAATAAACATAAAAACATAACATTAATTTATTTGGAAAAAAGAAAAAACAATCCACCATAAAAACCAAAAAAATTAGAGGTAAAAGTTTTAAAATCTGACCCCAACACTCTCCAAAACATTAACAATATCATAGATCCGCCGTCTCTCCACACCTAAAAAACACACAAAAAAAAAACCCATTGAAAATCCAAAACCACCCAGGTATCCCCAAAACCTCAAAGAGAAAAAGGATCGAGACAAGCAGACCTAGTTTCTTAGCGGCATCGTCGAGGCCAACTACGTCATTATCTTGTCGATCATACAGGCTCAAGAAGCTGCATAACAAAACCAATTCAACTCATTAGAAGAAATAAAACAACAACCCAAGAAAAGAAGAATAGAAGTGCGGGAACGAAGAGTACTACTTGGTGCACAAGAGGCCGAGGGATTTCTGTTTTCTACAGTAGTTGCGGCGCTTCTTTGAAGTTTCCGGCGGGTTGGTGCCCAAAAACGACATGTCTCCTGCTACAGATCTGATAGAGGGAGAGAGGGGGGGAGAGGGTGGGTGAAGAAATTGAGGTTTGAAAGTGAAGAGAGAGGGAGAGAGGGAGGACCGTTAAAAAAGAGGCGGTGAGATTTTTGGGGGTTTGGAAGGCGGGCGGGGTGGGAATTTTGAAAAGATGGAGCCGTTTAGGGAGGTTTCAGGTTTTCGGTTTCTTTTTTCTTTCTTTTTGAAAAAAAAAATGTTCGGGGGAAAATTGCTACCTTAACGGCGGGATTTTGAATTGCATTTGACGCGCCTGCCTTTGGATTAGCTTGATTTACCCGTTTTAGCCCTCTCTTTTTTTTGATATAGCGGTGTCTGGCTCTGTCTGGTTTGGGCCCCTCCTTTCTTTCCTTTTTGTTGGGCTGATGGGTAGTAATGTGGGTTCTTCTCTTTTTCGGTTTCACTCACTTTCTTTTTTGTGAAATGGCCATGGCCTATTTTGTTTGAAATTTGAATACAAACATCAGTTGTTAATGTTGTAAGCCAGTTCCAGAAAGGTAAGCACTGGAAACTAGAAGAGTGGTGATAGTTGAAGTTCCTCATTCAGGTCAAGAAAACTTAAAGGCAATTGAATACCTCTACAATTATAAGAAAGAAAATCTCCCAACACTAAATCTTTGTTTCAAAGATGGGGAAGAATTGTCGATGACCAAGCAAGTGCTCTGTGTCTATACCTTCAAACAAGTAGTGTTAGAAAATGGAGACAACACATGCCAAGCAGCCACGCTATGATGGGGCAAGAAGAGCTTGTCCACAATATATTCAGCTTCTTTTCTCCATTTTCAGTACGCCTTCTTGTGAATTTCAACGTGTTAAGAGGCAGAGAACCAGTGTCTGGAGAACAAGAAGCTCAAGTCTTTGACATCACATGAAAAATATCCTCCTCGTTTGACCTCAAATTTTCGCTAGAAAATGAAGGCTTCTTGCAAAACTTCATTTGTAGATGATCCTATGGATCAAAATTATACACATTAGACACATACGCTTTATGGCTTTCTTCACTATCATGAGTAATGTACAGCACCTCGTCCTTCTATGCAGAAGTTGGATTGAAACACAATACAAACAGCAAAGAAGGAAGCACCTCTGCTTCATGCCACCAAACCCATTTGCCTCCGTTGCACCAGTTTATGAACCAATATTGAATACCAACAGCACTCTTGTTCTAAATTTAGAGAACAGTAGAAGCAAATATCCCCATCACTAATGTGGCCAAACTCCAATGGGACTCACGGTTTGAACTGACGGGGTGTACGACCAAATCGACTCTGCAATCTGAGAATCTCTTTGGCGAAACCTTGATTACCAGTCAACAAAAGCCCATTAAGAACCAGATTAAAAGTAATTTTTCGAGGCAGGAATCCCCGATCAACCATTTCAATCAACAACTTCCCTGCCACAACCATATCTTCAGATTTTTTCCTGACAAACATGGCACTGATCAGTACATTATACGTATCCAAATTCGGCAAGCAATCGCCACTACCCATCTTCTGAAACAATTCCAACCCCTTCTCAATCTCTCCCCCCTCGCAAAAGTACCGAATCAAAACATTATATGTCTGAACATTAGGCTCGCACTCCTCCTCATCCTTCATTCTTCTCATAAACTCCATTGCTCTCCCCATTTCACCCGCATGACACAATCCTCTAATCACCACATTATACGTCGTTGCATTAGGCACATACCCTTTCTTCACCATCTCCTCGAAAACCAAGACAGCATTTTCCACACTATCCTTCTTACACAAGACCTGAATCAAAGCATTGTAAGTTGCCACCGAAGGCAAAACCCCATCATTTATCATCCGATCAAAAACATTTCTTGCTCTGTTAATCTCACCAGCAACACCAAACCCATGAATTATAGTAGTGTAAGTTACAACATCAACCTCAAAATCCCGCTTCTTCATCTGCAGAAAGAAATCCCAAGCTTCATTAAGCTGACCAGCTCTAAAATACCCTTTAAGCATAATATTAAAAGTAGTCAAATTCGGGCTCAACCCTCTCTCCACCATCTCCTTCATCATCTCCAGCGCTTTAGGTGTCCTCTTAATCAAACACCACCCGTTAACCATCACATTATAAGTAACACAATCCGCCTTAAACCTACCCTTCAAGGCCTTGAACAAATTATAAGCCATCTCCACTCTTCTCGACTTGCAAAGCACATCAAGTATCGTATTAAACGAATGCAAATCCTGGAAACAGCCGTACTCCTGCATGGACAGGAAGACCCGGACCGCCCTGTGGGGTTTTCCGGCGGCGGCGTAGCGCTCGGTGATGATGGCGAAGGTTCTCGGGGACGGGCCGATGCGGGCGGAGCGCATGCGGGAGACGAGGGACCAGATGGAGCGGAAGTCGCGGAGGCGGGCGGAGATGTCGACGGCGTGGTCGAAGGAGGACGGGTGGTGGGTGTAGGAAGGGTGGCGGGAGAGGAGGGTGAAGAATTGGAGGGCTTTGGGCCCGTGGTTCCATAGGCGTTTCAGGATAGAGTTCACCAGGTGTGGGGTCCATTGGATGGTCGGGCAGTGGAGGGTTTGGGCTAGGGTTTGCGGGTTTTGAGAGGCGAGGATTAGGGTGGTGAGAGAACTTACTTCCGCCGCCGGAGACGGTGGCGGTGGTGGCTGTAATTGGAGACGGAGGAGATTAGAAGGTGGCCCGGCCTTCATCGGGTGAGCGAGGATTTTTGGGTTACATTTTGGACCGATTTGGTTTTAAGAAAAGACAAGGTAAAACTAAATTGGGCTGAATTTTGGTATGGGCTTTGAGATAATCGTGGGCTCTTATTGACAGGCCTATCAAACCACTAACGAAAACTATCTCGGTTTGAAAAGAAGACCTGAGCGCTAAAAAGAACCATCAAAGACAATTTTTTGATTTTGAAGTCATTTTTAGTGTACATTTTGAGTAGACGAAAGAGAAGAAAATGTTAGGACAAGAGGGTCGCGCGTGATTAGTTCAAAGCTGAAGACAGAGATCGAAGACCAATGAGTTCAAAAGAGAATTGCAGGACTGAACTCCGGGCCGCGATTCGCCAACTCAGCGACCGCTGCCTTTACTCTGCCACCAAATGGTACCTCTTTCTCTAAAACCCTAAACCCCTCAATCGTAATTCCTCTGCATTCAATTACTTGTCTTTCCTTCAGTGTAGTGTTAGATTTAGGACAAGACCCATTTGGGTTTTTTTAAAAAGCTATTGTCTTGGTGTTTTAATGATCTGGGTGTTCTTTTGGGGTGGATGTGTGTTTTGTGTGTGGTTTTAGGGCCGCAGAGCAGTTGGTGGGGATTGAGCAAGACCCTGAAAAGTTCACTCCAGCTAACACCAGATTCCAGCGTGGAAGCTCCAGCATTCGGAGAAGGTTCCGGACCAGTGAGGTCACTTCGACGCCGATTGCCGGGATTTCTTATGTGTCCACGCCGGCGTTGGAGGAAGATGAGGCCGTGGATGGTGACTTTTACTTCTTGGCTAAGTCTTACTTTGACTGCCGGGATTATAGGAGGGCTCATCATGTGCTTCGGAATCAAACCGGAAAGAAATCTGTGTTCTTGCGCTGTTATGCTCTCTATCTGGTGAGTTTCATTTATAGTAATTGCGTCTTTCCAAAATAGATGCATGTATGCTGGTGGCTGTTTGAGTATAACTTTTTTGTCTGGTTTGGATGACTGTTTTATGACCAAATTACTTACATGCTCTTTCAGAGCCTTAACATGTATAGAGTTGGGTTTTTTTATGTTTCATTTTCTTGTTGGTGTTGAAGGCTGGAGAAAAGAGGAAGGAAGAAGAGATGATAGAACTTGAGGGGCCTTTAGGTAAGGGCGACGTTGTGAACCGTGAGTTGGCTTCCCTGGATAGAGATTTGTCAATACTTCGCAAGAATGGCATGATTGATCCCTTTGGGTTGTATTTGTATGGTCTTGTCCTCAAAGAGAAAGGCAATCTCAATCTTGCCCGTACTGTCCTTGTGGAGTCAGTGAATAGCTACCCTTGGAATTGGAATGCCTGGTCAGAGCTGCAGTCTACATGCAGTACAATCGAGATTTTGAATAGTCTTAATCTCAGTAACCACTGGATGAAGGACTTCTTCCTTGCCAGTGCTTGTCACGAACTCCGGATGCACAATGAATCTCTTTCGAAGTATGAGTATTTACAGGGAATTTTTGGTTTTAGTAACTACATTCAGGCTCAAATTGCAAAAGTCCAGTATAGTCTAAGAGAATTTGAGCAAGTAGAGGTGATATTTGAAGAACTTTTGAGGAATGACCCGTATCGAGTGGAAGACATGGATATGTATTCCAATGTGCTTTATGCAAAGGAATGCTTCTCTGCCCTTAGTTACCTTGCTCACAGGGTATTTACAACTGATAAATACAGACCCGAATCTTGTTGCATCATTGGAAATTATTACAGTTTAAAGGGGCAACATGAGAAGTCAGTGATCTACTTTAAAAGGGCACTCAAGTTGAACAAAAACTACTTGTCTGCTTGGACACTAATGGGCCATGAGTATGTTGAAATGAAAAACACTCCTGCTGCTGTTGATGCCTATCGAAGAGCTGTGGATATCAATCCTTGCGATTATCGAGCCTGGTATGGGCTAGGACAAGCTTATGAAATGACAGGAATGACATTCTATGCTCTTCATTATTTTAAGAAGTCTGTGTTCTTGCAGCCGAATGATGCTCGGTTGTGGATTGCCATGGCTCAGTGTTATGAGACTGATCAGCTTCGCATGCTTGAGGAGGCCATAAAGTGTTACAAAAGAGCTGCAAATTGCAACGACACAGAAGCGATAGCCCTATATCAATTAGCAAAACTGCACATTGAGCTTGGTCGTCCTGAAGAGGCAGCATTTTACTACAAGAAGGACTTGGAGAGGATGGAAGCTGAAGAGAGGGAGAGTCAACATATGGTTGAAGCTTTACTTTTCCTTGCGAATCACTGCAGAGCCCACAAGAGATTTGAAGAAGCAGAGATATATTGCTCCCGTGTTCTTGATTATTCTGGCCCGGTGAGTTCCATGAACTATGCCTTCTCGTAAATTAGGAATTTCAGTCCTTTTATACAGAGTTGAAAATACAAATGCACGAATTAGGGTTTCTCTTATTCTTTTTTTGAATTATATGTACATGGTTGCAGGGAAAAGAAGAGGCAAAGAGTATCCTTCGAGGTATTAGAACAGGAGAATCCGGCTTCCCTGCCATGGATGTTGAGCATTTGCCTCCCTGATGCCCCTGTTCTGAAAGGCTTACAAATATTCTTCCCTCTCCAGATTTTAAGACAAACAGAACGGGAATACCATAATTGTGATATTGCGGACGCTGATGCTGAAGAGCTCCTTCTTATTTGCTTGACGTGGTGTCTATTGTAAGTCTTTAACTGTATTATCATTAGTCCGGCCTGAGCCCAGCTCTCGTGGTTAAAGTGGAACTTTTGAAGTTGTGTTTGCATCAAGCTTTCCAATTCCAACTTAAAACTGTAATGTCTAATTTAGTTGTTTTATTAGAACATTAGATTCATTTTTGTAACTATTATTATTAGTTTTTCTTGGAAACAAACTATTATTATTAGTTGGAACTTGGAACTGTTTTTGAGGTTTAGTTGGCATCAGGCCATGTAGCAAGCATGGGGTAGTAAAGGTGAACGATAATGAGAGTGAACCCATTATTTTCTGACGAAGCATAAGATATAGTCCAAGCCCTTAGGACGGGGTTCTTTCTCTAGATAATCGAGAGCCAAAGTTATAATATTCTCTCGTTAGGCAACTAATTGGCGGCATAAGATTTTGCCGAGGATTGATGTTTGTAGTCACAAGATTCAAAGAGTTGAACCATGAAAAGGTCAAAAGGTAAACCCTGCTAAATCGACTAGGAAATGAGCAAGAGTCTATCCATAACATCAACATTCATAGAACATGGACTCGGTCACTCATTCCCAAGAAGGAATAGTCCAATTAATACCGGGTAAACAAGGTTTATTACACATCAATTCAGAGTTTGGTATTACAGCTCAAACACAGACACCAATACACCATGGATCAACAACATCACAAATTACTAGCTCAAGACAACCACAATACTATTGAATGTGACCGTGGTCCAACCACAGTACTCTGGAATATGACCTTGGTTTGGACTTGGCTAGAGTTTAGTACATTATTGATAATCCAATCCTTCATTTTGGTTCTGTGAAGAAGCGGTTAAGGGATGGCATGATTTCTGGTGTCTTGTTGCGGACGAATTTCCTTAGACCATGCTCGGAATACTTCTCTCCCTCCTGATGGTTCTCCAGAACTCCAGCTGCCCTGTTCTGCTTGTTCACCCTAAATACAGAATTGCAAACCCGTGAGTATTCAAATGCAAATCAACCCTACGGATCCCTTCAAAGCATAAATCAAGGAAGATATATGTATAAAGAGTAAAGCCCTTTTTTAGTGAAACTAAGAAATTCTTGGAATTATATTGTTTTCAGAAGGAAATAAATCCAAAAAGCCGTCTCTGAACTTAAATCAAAGCCTTTATTGGCATGTAAAGAAAACACTTTCAGAGAGAATTGACCCTTTACTCTTTACTCTCCATTAATACCATCACAAATGACCGTTTCACCAGATGAGGCTCCCAGTTCAACCATTGAATTTCCATCGGATAAAATCACACACTTACTAAACTTATAACAGCACCTATCCCTATAATAAAAGAATGATTATTGGCTATTGCAACAACTACCAGAGGCAATCATACACAGGAGTGTAAAGTCTAAACTATATCTACACACAAAAAATACAAGAACATACGCAGGAAAACAGAATTCAGGTTCTTGTCCTAACAAAGGAGACACAGATACAAAGAGGGAAAAAGAGAGATAAACAACCTGACTTCAGGGTTGATGCGGATGTTACGGTACAACTGCAACCCACAGATCCCCACAGCTACGCCAACAGCAGCAAACAGAGGGTACACCTACATCCACCCACATGCAAAGTTACATTCTTGATGGACACATACATCAAAAGTCAAACCATAAACCAAAAGTACAGGAATGAAAGAAAGAAAGAAGGGATTGGTCTAGAAAGAAATAGGAGTAATAAATCGAGGGATCTGAAGCGATGCATGGATACCTCAGGCCTCAGCCATCTACTGGCGGTGGTGGAAGCCATTTGAATGCCCTGCAGGGATGCGATTGACGGGAAAGAGGGACAGAGAGCCTGTCTTGTGAGTTCTTCAAACAAGGAAGAGAAAAGGCAACAACAACCAATAAAAAGAGAAGTGATGTAAGAAATAAAGAATTTATCTTGACTAGCTACTGTGCACTGTGTGATTGTTTTTTGTTTCTTCCTTAGTTTTTTAATGGAGGAAATGCTTGATGGATGAAGCTGATTGGTTAGCTTGCCATTTGCTTTAGCTGGAGCAATGTAGCCAATGGGCTATTGACACGTTTGCTGCCACTTGCTGGCCGAAATAGTAATAATACTATTAAATTTATAACATCTCCCTTTTCTTTCTGGTAATCTTTTAAATTTGAATAGTTTAGTTTTAAATAATTAGGATAATCCTATGGTTTACCTAATATTAGTTGTCCTGTCTAAAATGTTTGGTAACTTCTGTTTAATTTTTTTTTGTCGAAAGTTAAATATCATTAATTATAAAATAAAATACACTTGGATAGATGCTAGAGTTGGTAACTCTAGGACTCCAAGAAGATTACAAATACTCAAATAAGAAGAACATAACACAGTGAACATATAGGAGAGACTAAACAAACTAACAAACCGAAGTAAATACTGATACCGGTCTTCCGTGGAGCTAATNCAAAATACTCTCACAAGGAGAACAACTCTCACAAAGAGAACAACTTTTATTCCCATATAAGGGTACTAGATCTATAACAATACTAAAAGAGTAAGAAGATGAACTAGAGAAGTGGGGGGTTCACCATGGATGGTGAAGGAACCATCCATGGCAACCCCCATTTTGAATTTTGAAGAAGAGAAAAACTAGAGAGAAGGAGGAGCCTCTCTCACTAGAATTTGAAATTTAACAGAACAAAAGCCTCTTTCACCCAGTTGAATTACTTCTATTTAATTTAAGTTCATGTTCCCCTCCCGGTTCTAATTGCCTTATCCAATTCTTAATCCAAATCTAATAAAAAATTACAAACCTAAAATAGATCATTGGCGAGCTAAATTAATAATTCCTTAACAGATAAACATGCCTCTACTGAAGATGAACGAGTCTGCCGCATGTGGGAATTGTCAATCGCAAAGATTCTCCCGAAAAAATATTGTTTTTGGTTCAAAAAATAAAAAGAAAAGCAAAGAGATAAAAACTGCTAGAGATCAATTACAGTCCATTATTACAATATAATGATATATACATAAAAAAGTCCACACCACCAAGACAGTTGCTTCCCTCCTTATCCTTTGATTGGCTTATGGCTCTGGCTCTTGGTAATGGACATTCAATAAGCGCACAGATCGATGTGAAACACAATTTCTGTTCAGGAACCTGATACCGGCATATTCCACCAATTATTTAAGCAAGTGGTTCCATATTGAGTGAAGGCTAAGTGATCTATCTGGGTGTGAATTGCAAGGTAGTAAGTAAATATTAAGATTCATTCCATCTAATGATATTGTAAAAGAAAGAAATTAAGCGGCAGAAACTAATAGTTCTTTAATGAACACAACTACAACAACAAAATGCTTAAAGGACAAAATACCATTCATACAATATCAGGATAGAGACTTCTTTAACTTTCTTCCATGGCAATTACAGCAATGTAAGGCGATTAAAACCAGTTTTTTTTTTGTGTACAAAGGATAGTTTTATTCAGAAAGGATGAATACGGCACAAAACAAGACAGGAAGTTTACATCTAGAATAGAACTAACTCCCTCAGCATATAAACCCAGAATTTAAACAAAGCACAACTTACATTTTACACCGTGCCACTCGAACATATAAGCACATCTGCAAGATGATAAGGAAAGGCTGCTTGTTTTTGTTGGGCCCGGTGACACTATCTCGCAGAAATAATATCACCTCATAAGGAAATAAATAAGTGAATGACAAAAAGGATAAATGACACATAATATTTAATGTGGTTCACCCAAATACCGGGCTACGTCCACAATCCCGATCCCACCGGAAAAACTTCCACTATAAAAATAGTAGGCTTACAAGAGAGACTTTCCTAAATTTTAGGGGTATAACAAACCTAGAGTTCTACCCAAAATAGTGCCCCACAAGGTGTTTCCCAAGTATTTGTCAAAAATACCCCTAAGGTATTTTTTCTCACTATTTTGTCACTCCCTAATTTTAAGAAGGGAATTTTTCTTCTCAATTTTCTTCCCTTCTACACACTCTCTCTTTCACTCTCTTATTCACAATTTTTGTGAATGTTGGGATGATTTTGAAGAGCAAATGAGGAGCCTATTTATAGGCACTCGCAGGGACCAACTTGCAAGATTTTACAACTATAGGGACCAACTTGCAAAGCTCCACTAATAATGCTCTACTAACTCTTAGTGCTCCATTAACCTCTTAGTGCTCCACTAATTGGAATTAGTGGTGGTGGTGACCCCCCAAAGTGGCCAAAGTGGGAGGAACCAACAATTCTCCCCCTTCCGACTACATGTTGGGGGGATCCACCAGTCTAACAGCTTCACGGCAGTATTCAAACTTCCCTCTTGGAAGTGTCTTCGTCAGCATGTCAGAGCCATTCTCTTCTGTATGGATCTTCTCAAGTTGCAACGTCTTCTTCTCTAGTACATCCCTGATCCAATTGTATCTCACATCTATGTGTTTTGATCTGGAATGAAAGGAGGCATTCTTCGCAAGATGGATAGCACTTTGACTATCACAAAATAGTTGATAACTATCTTGCGAGAATCCAAGTTCAGTTAAGAACTTCTTCATCCACAACAACTCCTTACATGCTTCCGTTGCTGCAATAAACTCAGCTTCTGTAGTTGACAGAGCAACACACTTCTGTAGCCTTGATTGCCATGACACAGCTCCCCCTGAAAAATTAATCAGGTATCCTGATGTAGATTTCCTGGAACTAACATCACCAGCCATATCTGCATCGGTGTATCCAACTAGTACTGGTTTGTCTTCACCATAACATAAGCACATTTTGGAAGTTCCTCGAAGATACCTGAGAATCCACTTGACAGCATTCCAATGCTCTTTACCAGGATTAGAAAGGTATCGGCTCACCACTCCGACTGCGTGAGCAATGTCTGGTCGGGTACATACCATGGCATACATCAAGCTTCCCACTGCTGAGGCATATGGAATCCGCTCCATCTCTTTCTTCTCCTCATCCGTAGATGGACTCTGCTCAGGGCTAAGTCTAAAGTAGTTAGCAAGAGGATAGCTGACTGCTTTAGCCTTATCCATGTTGAACCGTTGAAGTACCTTCTCTATGTACTTCTCTTGGGACAGCCATATCTTCTTGGCTTGTCGATCTCGAACAATTCTCATCCCGAGAATTTGTTTTGCTGACCCCAAGTCTTTCATGGCAAAAAACTTGCTTAGCTGTGCTTTCAAGCTGTTGATTCTGGAAACATTCCGGCCAACAATCAGCATATCATCCACATAGAGCAATAGGATGATGAAGTCATCGTCAGAAAATTTCTGGACGAATACACAGTGGTCTGAAGTAGTCTTCTTGTATCCCTGTTGCCCCATCACAGACTCAAACTTCTTATACCACTATCTTGGGGCTTGTTTTAAGCCGTAGAGGCTCTTCTTCAATCTGCAAACATAGTCCTCTTTTCCTTTCCGCTGGAAACCCTCTGGCTGCTCCATGTATATTTCTTCTTCCAAATCACCATGTAGGAAGGCTGTTTTGACATCCATCTGCTCAACCTCCAGGTTAAGACTCGCAGCTAATCCCAGCACTGTGCGGATTGAGGTCATTTTGACCACTGGTGAGAAGATTTCATCAAAGTCAATTCCTTTCCTTTGACTGAAACCTTTGACAACTAATCTTGTTTTGAATCTTGGAAGTGGACTGTGCTCTTCATGCTTGATCCTAAACACCCACTTGTTTTTCAAAGCTCTCTTGCCTTTAGGCAGCTTCACCAGCTCAAATGTCTTGTTCTCATGCAAGGATTTCATCTCTTCTCGCATGGCTTGAATCCACTTCTTCTTATGCTCATCATTCACAACTTCATCATAGCTTTCTGGTTCTCCCCCGTCAGTGAGTAATGAGTACTCGTTCGGAGAGTATCTAGTAGAGCGTTGCACAACTCTACCAGACCTTGTTCGATAAGGAGAATTACTTGATGGCTGAGGAATGTCATCTCTAGCTGCATCATCATCAGCTGCATTGCCATTGCCATCATCCTCAATATCATCTGCTGGCTCATCTTCAGCAGGATCATCTAGAATTTCAGGATGAATATCCTGAACATCATCTCCAACTTGTCTCGGCGTCTCAGTTGGAGGTAGCTGAAACTCCTCTTGATCATCACTAGGGAGTTCTATCTGTGGTGTTGTATGAACAGTAGCACCACTATCAACTACCCAGCTTGACTCTTGGATAGTAAGGTTGATGATATCATCATCACAAACTACATTGAACTCTCCGAGAGAATTCGCTTCATCATCACTGCTTTCTTCTTTCTTCACATCTTTGCCTTTGTTCTTCTTCTGGTCCTTTTTGAATTGTCGCAGAATCTCTTGATGTGGCCCTTCTTCTTGCAGTAATGGCACTCAACATTGGCAAATTTGTTGGACTTTCCTCTGCTCTTGTCTCGGTTGCTTTGACCCTTGTTTTGACTTCTCCCCCCGTCACTGTAGCCAAGACCTCTGACTGTGAAGAAGATGAGCCTTGTGTTCTTCGTCTCATCTCTTCATTCAGAATGCCACTTTTGACGGTTGCCATACTCACGACACCGTTAGGTGCAGAGTTTGTGATTGAAACCTTCAAGGTTTCCCATGAATCTGGGAGTGTCGCCAAGACCATAAGAGCAAGCACCTCATCATCGAATTTTATGCCCATGCTAGACAGTTGGTCCACGATCCCTTGCATCTCGTTAAGGTGATCTGCAATCATTTTGCCTTCTTAGTATTTTACTTGCATCAGCTTCGTCAAGTAAAATAGCTTGTTGTTCCTTGTCTTTGAGGCATATAATTCTTCGAGCTTTTCCCATAGTGTTCTAGCATGCTCAATGCCAGAAACGTGGTTGTAAACATTATTCTCAACAAATTGCCGTATATAACCACAGACTTGGATGTGTTCAAACTCCCACTCCTCGTCTGACTTATCTTCAGGCTTTACCGTACTGAACACCGGTAAATGCTTCTTCGTCACGAACAGGAGATCCTTCATCTTGTTTCTCCATAAGTGGTAATTTGTGTCGTCTAGAGTAATCATCTTGTTTATCCTCGCTTCCATCTGGGTCAAAGATTAACTAGCTCCTCGATCTAGGAAAATCCTTGCGGTGAATAGTGCCCGAACAAGTAGTGAATTGAACTGATTCGATAATTCCCAGGAAAGATGGCCTAGCCGATCTCCTAAGACAGAATTATCATTCCAAGATAAATCCCAGGAAAGGCTGGAGGAACAAAGGTTCACTTAAAACCCAGTCTCCTAGACAGGATTCACTTGCACAGTGTATTAATTCACAACCTTGCACTTGACAAAGCACAAACCTTCTGCTCCGCTACCAGTTGTTGGGCCCGGTGACACTATCTCGCGGAAATAATATCACCTCACAAGGAAATAAACAAGTGGAGGACAAAAAGGATAAATGACACACAATATTTAACGTGGTTCACCCAAACACCGGGCTACGTCCACAATCCCGATCCCACAGGAAAAACTTCCACTATAAAAATAGTAGGCTTATAAGAGAGACTTCCCCAAATTTTAGGGGTATAACAAACCTAGAGTTCTACCCAAAATAGTGCCCCACAAGGTATTTCCCAAGTATTTGTCAAAAATACCCATAAGGTATTTTTTCTCACTATTTTGTCACTCTCTAATTTTAAGAAGGGAATTTTTCTTCTCAATTTTCTTCTCTTCCACACACTCTCTCTTTCACTCTCCTATTCACAATTTTTGTGAATGTTGGGATGATTTTGAAGAGCAAATGAGGAGCCTATTTATAGGCACTCCGCAAAGACCAAATTGCAAGATTTTACAACTATAGAGACCAACTTGCAAAGCTCCACTAATAATGCTCCACTAACTTTTAGTGCTCCAATAACCTCTTAGTGCTCCACTAATTGGAATTAGTGGTGGTGGTGACCCCCCAAAGTGGCCAAAGTAGGAGGAACCAACATTTTTGCCTTAATCCAGGAGATCGAAGTCAACATAATTGTCTCAAACATCCTCGCCCAATCCACATCCTGTCTCTGGAAGGCCTTCTTATTCCTTGTTAACCATAAACTCCACATAACCATAAACTCCGCATGGTAGCATACCAAACAATTAAGCATGAAGATTTGGCTCTATAAGAGCCTGCACTACCATACCATTGCTCAAAAAAATTTTCTAATCAACACGGCACACACCAACTAACACCCTACCAAGACGCAATCCTTGACCACAATCTCCCAGGAAAAAAGACAATGGATAAAAACATGATCTCTTGACTCAATCTCCCTAAAGCAAAACGGGCACAAAGCATCACCACTAACAATAATCCTCCGATTAATAGAACTTCCTCAGTAGCAATTCCTTGCTGAAACGCCAACTAAAAGAAAACATTCAACTTTGGGCGGCGCCAGCCCCATCCAACAAGAAGGCTTCGTTTCAGCCAAAGAAACCATTGGAAAACATAGTACATATCCTGATTTGGCTGAGAAAAATCCATCAGAAGATCCCCTCCATCTCCATTGATCCACTCCTCCCGGATGAAGGCTTACATTCTGTAACTCTCTGTTCAGGTTCTCCACTAGTTCTTCTTCCCAAACAAACAAAGGTCTCCTCCAACGTGGACTCCACACCCAAAGACTACCTACAACTGAGAAAACATGTTTCACCACTTCATTCTGATCGAGGGCAATAGAAAAAAGCCTCCGATAGCGCTCTTTAACCACTCCACATACAGACCACTTATCTAACTAGAAACTACATCTACTACCATCACCCACATCCATATATACAAAATCATTGAAACCTGAACACTCACTACTGCCACATTCGCCAGACTTGACAAAACATTTCCATAAACCTGAAGATCTTCCAGTATGAAAGGAAGGCCAAGCAGTACTGGAAGGGATCTGGTATCCATCCTGGACAATTCTTACCCAGCCAGTTGAAATGACAGCAATATATATACCGCAACAATTGTTTGTTTGTGTCTATAAGCATGAATTGGTCACTTAAATCACAAAATGTCCAGCAAGGATGACAACCCTACCCTGGATTTGTCAGCACTCACCTGAACACATAAACCTAGCAGTGGCGACAATTCTTTCTTCAAGTTATCTCTGATCAACCCAAAAATCTTCTCTACACAAGCAGTTAATTGCTGCTTAAAAAGTATTGCAGGATATCTTGCTTCCACATGTGACAGACCATCCTCAAATCCAATAATTTTGAAAGGAGACTTCAGACCCTGGACAAGACAAGTAATTTGAGCTGGGTCCAAATTTATATAAAACTACTAAAGCCAAAAGGAAGAAAAGTATGCACATAAAGGTGTTGGCTACAAATATTATATTACAGGCACTGTTAGAATTACTACAAAATCTATCCAGTAGAAATGTCTATGTTAACAAATAGAGGAGACAAATATTATCTCAAGAAGATTTCTCTGTGCTTCGTAAAAGGACACATCATTTATCAAAAGTCCGTGCAAGCACGTACATACGGAGAAGAATTTTCTCACAGAAAGGAATACACACATGTATACAGTTCTCACATAGCAAAAGAGAGGAAAAAGAAAAATATTATAATGTAAACATTGCCGATTTTACTTCTACCCCAGAGACTTACAGTAAGCAGAAAGACACACTGCTCTTGAGAAATTTGTTGAGTTAACAAAGATTGGAAACATCCCAGATCACCACCTGTAACATTCAGGTCTTCTTGTCCTAGAAAAGTCTTAAAAAAAACACAAAAATTTCTTTCTGAATCAAGGAGAAAGAAGTAAGAGTCTCTCCTGAAGAATTAACAATACTTCGGATTAAATTCCTCAATCTTCACACTTTGAGAGCATTATGAAAGAAAAGGAAATTGGAATAGCAACAGTTAATCCCATTAATATGTGATCTCTGCTGAAGAATAGCCTCCTCCTGACCAACTTTAGTTCAAGTGAACTATTACCCAAAGGCTGCTCAAGACCAATGGAATTGATAGCATACTCTCCTGAATAATTTGTTGCTGAACTGAATAGGGAGCTCTCCTTCAGCAGAACAAATTCTACCTTAATCACTATACCAGCAAACTCAGGATGATTTAAGCAGCAACTAAGAAATTTGAAGGCACGTGAACCTGAAGAGGTAGGAATATTGTCTTTAAGTACCATTGGGCAACGATTAGAGATTCCAGGGAGTAAAAATTTGCCGTGTAATTCGGGAACAGATCAAGCCAAAAAGGAATAACAAGAACAAGATCCAGCTTTGTATAAACATGATTACTAGGTTGCCGGTCACTCCAATAATGAGTAGGACCAGACAAAACAAGATCCATCAGCACTGCATAAGAAAGGCATACCAAACTTTCTCAGGTCTTCCATTGTATAACCAACAGGAGAAGTAGATTCATCTTCGCGAGCAACAATACTAAAATTAAAATCTCCCAGAACACTCCAGGGCCTAGATCCAACGTGATGGCAAAAGCTTATCAACCTAGGATATAATATAGTACCTACTCACACTGACAACTCAAATTTGAACCATGAGAAAAAAGTTTGAAAGCAGTCAATCTGCTCATCCTGATAAGTGAGAAGTGATAAGTAATATAGCAATCAATAGCCTTTGCATCAGAGTCAATGATATCCGCAGAGAATCGATTATTCCATAGTTACCAAATTCTGCCCAACTCTGCATGAGCATAATTATGAGCAAAATTCCAATCGTGAAAAATCATTGAGCGAATACATTTGGCTACCGCACTTTAGCTTCAAGAACACATACAATGCCTGCATAACTTTTGATTACTCTTTCAGCCCACTTCCTTTAGCTTTTCAAGGGTCAATTAACCCTCTAATATCAACCACAACAAACCACACAGAGACGCAACATAGGGGCAGACAAAACAATAATAAAAGATAAGAAACAAAGCATACCCTGTTCAAGTCCAACTGACATAAAGACTTGAGCTAATTCAAAAATGCAATCTTAAGACCAGGAAGTACAGAAAAGAGAAGCAAAGCCGTAGCTCACAAAGAGGGGTTGGAGTATGGTTAACAATAAAGCTAGAGAACATTCATTGAAACAAAGAACCCATTCAATAGAATGCAATTTTTGAACATTCTGAACAAGCAAATATAACAGATGCTCTTAAAAATTAACACTGTTACTATTAACACAATAGTGTATGGCTGTTTTTGCCTTTGTACAAAACAACATCAGAAGTTGAATACAGTGATAAATCCTACAATTAACCCTGATGAATAAAGAATAAACATCAGTCACAGCCTCCTCAGCACAAGGATGAATTCGGATCCGGTAGAATAGAATTTAAGGGGACCATTTGGATTGGAGGCTGTTCACGGCAGGAGCTTCTGATCAACATGCTCATCCATGGGGCATGTTCTCTATCATCAGCCTTTGGTGGTGCAAGTTCCAAATCGTCAGAGGAGGTTAGAGCACCGTCATAGACCAGCTGAAGTTCAGCCACATCCCCAAGAGATTCCAAGTGATAAGCTTCAATGTTGATGAGGCCCTCGTCCTTACCGGGCACAAGGAACGGTGACACATCATCAGTTTCCAATTGTGATGTTGATGTGGGTGTGGATGGTATATCTTCACAACCGGAGAAATCAATCCTGGTGAGTATATCATCCAGCTCTGCCTCAAACTCAGACTCTTCAACCAGGTCGGTTATGTGGGAAGGCAAAGGAGCAGGATCGGATTGAGGAGACAACTGAGGCATCATAATGTCGTTAGCAGGATGGGAACTCAAGGAAGAACCGGAATCAGAGGAGCCAACAGCGGTATTGCAGCTCTTCTTCCTGAGCTCACAAACAGCAAAGTTACCGGCATAGTTATCCAAGGTGAATTCTTTCAACAGCCACGGTAACTTGCAGTTGGGGGAGCTGAGGTTCCGGTAACTGAATTGTCTCTCGACAGCCTTGATGATCATGCCAGTCACCGGATGGCGTTTCTTGGTATCCTCATGCCAAGTGCCGCCGTTAGTCCCGATTCTCCGAGACCTCTTCTTGAGGCGGGTAAGCTTCTCCCACGGCTCCTCATCACCGTACACATCGCAGTCGGGGATCAAAGCCACATCGATGGGGCGCAAGGTGCCATTAATCTTACGCAGCAAATAGTAGCCCACCAATTCATCTATGGAGGGTGTAAAGTAATACCCAGATGGGAGATGGACACCAAACTGCTCCAAAGCCATCACATAAGGATCCTTAGAACAAGAAGAGAGAGAATTGGGAACCAGATCGGAAAAGAGAGGAGGCGGTGCCGGTACGGGTGCGGTTGCCGTGGCCAGACGGGGACCACCACCACCACCACCGTCGTCATCCTCCTCCTCGGGCGATCTCTTCCTCTTGGGGCGGCGATTGCTGCTCTTCAATAGAGGGCTAGGGGTTGGATGACGAGGCAGTACTTGTGCCATTCTATGGGAAGACCAAAGCAAATCACAAGGGAGGGAGGGAAGGATCTTTTAACGACTTCGTATTTGGTTTGTTTGTAATTAGAGAATGAAAAATTGACAATTTCGTGGGTTTCTGTCTAACAATGAAGAAGGAATGAGAGAACGGCGCGAGGGCTCCTATATTTATTAGGGTTTTGGAGAGTCGGTGGCTTTCCCTCCCAACGGTCCTTTTTTCTCCCGGGTTATTAGTTTTTCTTTTTTTTTTTTGAAAACAATTATTAGTATTTGTCGAACCTCCCTGGCCCTGCCTTTTTCTTTTGAGAAACAATTACCGTTTGACTCTCGATTCGACGCCGTATTTCCTTCAGTGGAGTAAATCCTTTTTTTTTTTTTCCTGGTACAGTGGAGTAAATCCTCTTTACTTAATGCCATCCCTTTTCTTTTTTTTTTTCTTTTTCATAGAATTAAGACAATTTCAACCCTCCTCTTACAAATAGCTCTATTTTGCATACCCAGTTTTTAAAAAATTTCAAGTTAATTAGCAAGTTACGTCTTAAATTGAGATGCACATAATAAGTACTTTAATCTAATTGGAAGATGTCAAAGTTATTATTTATTCTAGTAACCTTACCTCTCCATATATTTCACTATCAACTATGTTTTAAACCAATATATAAATTTCTCAAAATTGTTGAATTTAGGTATAATAGTATGAATAAACCAATATATGAATTCCTCAATATTAATGAATTTGAGTATGATACAACATATAATTTATAGTTTTTGTATAATGACCCTGGTAAAATTTATAGTCATTCTAACTCTTATACTGGTTAATGAAATTTCTTCTATAGTAACCGTACATAAATAACTTTAAATTTTTTTTTACAGTAAACCGAGCCTCGAGTTCCAATTCTGAGAGTTAACCGACAGTCTGGGAATTTTTATGGAATTTCTAGAATCAAGTTGGAATTTTTCAATATATACATAAGTATTATATATAATATTTATATATATAATACTTAAATATATACCAAATATGTATATATATATATATATATATATTTATATGAATATAACAAAAATTATATATGGTTATAGTATTATAAAAGTAATTTTAAAAAATATATAAATGTATGTATATTTTTGGGAACATAATTTGGGAATGATATTTTGGGTTACCCATATCGGTTTTGGGCATGGCATGTTATAAGTACAGGCCACAGTAACTAAATAGTCGCGTCATGCATATCATATTTGTTGTGCATCGGTATAATTGTGTTACGTTATTTATAAATGTATAGGTGAAGAGAACGTAAATTGGAACCCGATGACAGATTCCAGAGCATATAGTGTAACAGCCCGGTAAAAATAAAATTTTTACCGGGACTGTTTAAGTTATTTTACAGTAATTTACCATCGATTTTAATCTTGGGTAATCAATTCGTGGTAAACCGAGCATTGGATTCCGAAACCGAGCCTTGTCCCACGTTCGGGATTTTTCAGCGGACTTTACAGACCAAAGTTGGAATTTTTCGGGTCCAGGAATCTTCAGAAAAGCCGGGTTAATCCTCGAGTTATCGGACCAGAAATAAAGGTAAAGGGATATATTGGATATTTTCTGGTCCAAGCGGGTCACACTTCACATGCAGCATAGTACCACATAATTGAGGAGCTCAATTATTCAGCCGCCTTCTCCTGTTTTGCCTTTTGAACTGCCTGTGTAACTCGTGATTTATCAGTGCTTTAGCTGCCTATATAACTGTGTTTTTCCTGCCTCACCATACACACAGCTTTCATCTTCATTCCCTCCTCTGCAAAAACGTCACCTGCAAAAACCATCCTCTGCAACTCACCCGTTTTAAAAAAAAAAAAAAACAAAACACAAACACAACATACACACACCTCAGCCAATCAGACGTTGCCACGTCACCCCCAACACCCATCTTCTTCCCTTCTTCCTCTTCTCTTCCTCCCGTGACCGACCACCACCACACCACCTCGCCGCCACCTGCAACCAACCCAGCCGCGCCACCATCTCCCTCCTCTCCTCCCCGCTACTCGTCGCTGCAACCTGAGCCACCGTCGCGACGACGCCGCTCCGGGATCTGCAGCCGCCAGCCGACGACGCCCCATCGCATCTCCTCACAGCCGCCTCTGCCTCCTGCCTCCGACGCCTCCTTCGTCGCCTCGCTGTTCCGCGCTGCGTCTCCCTCGTCCCATTGTGCCGCCGAGCTCGCCCGACGCCTAGGTGAGCTGTTGTCCATGGGTTGAAGACAACCAATCCGATCGGGCGGGTCGACCCGATGGTAATGGGTTGACTCGGATGCCTTGAGGTTTGGGTTTTGACCGCTGGGCTGGAGGTTTGGGCTTGTCACCTGGGCCTGCTGTGTGGGTTGGCACCTGGGCCCTGCTTGGGGCTTGGGTTAGCCCATATAGTAGGCTGGGCTTGTACTCATAGGCCCAGTCTGATTTTTATTAAAAAAAAGAAATAAAATCTGGAAAATAAAATTAAATGGAAATAATTTTGGGAAAATAATATTCTGGAATAACTTGGAAAATAAAAATAATTGGTGGAAATAATATTTTGGGAAAAAATATATATATATAGTATATAATAATTATTTTGAGAAAATAATTTGGAAAGGGTATTATCAAAGTAAGTATTATACCGAAATAATATACGGGTATAAGTATAGTATGGTATTTTGACACATGGATAATAAATGGTGAATTATGATGATAATGGAGAAATAACCCGAGGCGGTAACCGAGACGAGTCAGTATTTATTTTACGGCATACAATATTAGCATGGCATTTGCATATCACCTTATGTGTGCATATTATTTGTTTGATATAGGAGTTGATAACGAGCAGTTGCCTGAGGAACCGGACTTGGAATCTGTTGGACATTTCCATAATTGATAATCGGCTAAGGTGAGGATGGATAACCCTTGATATGTGCCTGTAATACTTTGTGTGCTTTGTTGTTTGATTGAATTGCTGAGATGTTCATTGTTGGTTATTTGACTGCTGTGGTTATTGCTGTTGTGGTTGTTGGACTGTGTTGTTGATTCTTGGATATTGTGTTGAGATAGATGTTGAACTGTTGACTATGGATAATTGGGAATGGATAATGAAAAATGGAAGTGGAAATTGGAAATTGAAATTGAGATGAAGATTTAATTGTCACGTGGAAAGTAGTGGTATGACCCGATGGTTTGAAAATTAATTTTGGGATGCTATGGTCGGTTAATTAGTTTGGGGATGTTTATCCCGGTTTGGTTGGGTTGTTATACCCGGTATGATATTTTTGGGACGTGGTCCCGGTATGGTTGCTCTTTGGGTTGTTGAACCCGGTATGGTTATTTTGGGTTGATGAACCCGGTATGGTTATTTTGGGTTGTTGAACCCGGTATGGTTTGATATTTTGGGGACGTGGTCCCGGTTTGGTTGTGTTCTTTGACCTGGCATCCGGAATTAATTGATAACCTGGTTCGACCCTAGCTTGTCCAGTGATGGGGCCCAGAAGATAAAATTGGTAATAATAATAAATATTCTTTTGGTCTTGGCTCAGTCTTGTTTGAAATGTGCTATTGTTTTGCCTGTGTTTTCTTTTTAGTATTATGGTTGCCTGCATATCTCTGTTTATCCATGGTCGGTGAGCACTTCGGACTCACCCCTCGCCTGCGGGGTTTCATGTAACGACCCGGGTAAAATTTTCGTGATTTTACCGAGTTGTTTTAACTCTTACTGTGGTAAATAAATTTTTATCACGGTTAATCGAACATTCTACCATCTTGAGTTAATTTCGAGAGTTTTACCGGGAGAAATCGAGCTCCGTTTCGATCACCAAGGACGTACGACGTTTTGGAGCACCTTCCGCTAACCGAGCCTCGGAATTAATTCCGAGTAATTACTCGAGGATTCCGAGCATCCTTTATAGCTTACCGAGCCTCGGTTTTGAATTCCGAGACTTGGACAGTGCTTGGGATGATTAATCGGATTTTCCGAGCCCAAGTTGTATTTTCGGACACGGGACGGAATTTGACGAAAAGACGGATATACCCTTGTACTTCTAACGGGTTAAAACCGGAACGGAGGATATTTTGGTCATCGACGGACAAACAAATTCGGCCGATGCTCGTGACACGTTTTTCTCTCCCGGGCTAATTCTTCTCTCTCCCGGTTTTTATTCCGCCGCCCTACCCCACTTCTTTCTTTTTCTTTATTTTTCCACCTCTTTTATTCCTTCCCCTTTTCTTTTATTCTTTCTTCTTCTTTCCCCGAATTTCTTCACGCCGGCCCCTCCACCTATCTTTCTTTCTTTTCTATCTTTTCTTCTTTTCTTTTCCTTTCTCTTTTCTTTTTCTCCCCGGTTTCTTTCTTTCTTTCTTCTTCATCTTTTTCTTCACTCTTCTCTTCTTCCTCCCCCTTCACTTTTCTTTTCTCCCCCGATCTTTCTACTCCTTCTCCCACTCCTTCCTTTCTTTATCTTTCTCTCCTCTCCTCTCCTCCTTCCTTCCTTTTTCCCTCCTCTCTCCCTTTCTCCTCCCCTCTTCCCCTTCCTCTCCTCCCTGCCGCGTCACCACTGCAGCCGTTGTCGTCCTCCCCTGCTGCAAGGCGCCGCCGCCTCATCCCCTTCCTCATCTCTTCCTCCCTTCGTCGCCACGGCGAGCCACAGCCTTGGCTCTGCTTGCAACCGCCGCCGACCTGACGGGGAGCTTGAGTCGCCGCCCGTGGCGTGCTGGTCTCCCTTCCCCTGTTCACGCGCCGAGGATCTCCCTCCACCCTCTGCAAATCCGCGCCACCACCGAGTCCAGCACGACACCGCGCCGCCTCTCCCTTCTTCTTCCTCGCGACGCCGCCACTGCTTTCCTCCCTTGAGCCGCCACCGGCGAAGCCAAGACTGGGTAAGTCTCTGGCCGCGCCTCCCTCTCTCCTCTTCACTTTCTTTCTTTAGATTTCTCTTGGCTGTGTTTAATCGGGTTTTAATTAATTGTTGTGGGTTCCTGTTTGATGTCGGTTTGTGTCGTAACTTCTGGATGTGGTTTGAACTGGGGAAAATCAGGCGAGGTGGAAGATGGTGCCGCTGTTGATGTTGCTGTGGGCGTGGGTCGGTGTGTTTTGGGTGGCTGACGCAGTGGTTTGGTGGTTTTCCGGCCACCGGAAAATTTCTATGGTAATGGTCACAGTGCTGGTGGCCGGGTTGATGATGTGGTGGTACGGTGTAGGTGTGGTTGAAGAGCAGTAGCCGAGGACTGCTGCTGTGAACAGTACTTGCCGGAATCCGGCGAGATTCCGATGTCTCGGGTGATTTTTTCGGCGAGGTCTCGGGTATTTTCCGGTGAACCCGGGATCGAGTTTTTGGGTAATTATCGGACTCTTTGGGCATTTCACGAACATTAACGGACTCGGACTTTTATAACGACATTTATATTTCCTTTGGGTAAAAATAATATTGGACCTATACCTTATTTTAATTATTGATCTATTATAAGTATATGAATATATCGTATAATGTATTGCAGCTATTCTCACCGGCTTAGATATTGTTAGACTATATCCTTACTTAAACACTTATAATTTTATGTACACATGTACTTATGATTATATATGTAGATATCTAATTGTAAATAGTACAACTACAAATTCGCATAAATATTTTATGCTATACATTGGCTACGTTAATTTCATACCGATGGAGATAATTTCCATTAAACGAGTTATTATAGGATATACTATTTAAATAATATCTTGACGTATTTATCGTTTCCAATATTATATAATTGTTGTATATAAAAACATATAAGTATTTAGTATTTAATTGGGAATAATATTAATTACGTCATATGGACTAAGAGTAATTACGGGCCGTAACTTGATTTACTTACAAATATATTTTCTTAAATATACGTTACATACAAGTGTACGTGAATAAATGCTTTCTTGTCATAAGCAGCCTAAGGGCCGAGATGTCGGCTTGGCCGCTCGGTTTTAGTTTTGACTTATGATGTAAATGATTGGTATATCAGATAGAAAATGGATTATTAGTAACCTCCACATAAATGGAAAAGATAACTATGGAAATAATAAATGAACCGATAAGCCGTCTAATAATTGTTAACCGGCATCATGCATAACAATCTTGTTTGTGCATAATAAGTGATTATTGTTGTTATATTATAGGAATATCAAGGCTTAACTGGATACCAGCTTCCGAAGAGTATCAGGTGAGGTTGCATATACGTCATTCCACCCGTGATAACCGGGATGGTTGGTCTTGGAACTACATAGGTTCCACTGCATCTTATGGTTATTGTTGTTGATAACTTTGTGATATTTGCTGATAATTATTGTGAGAGTAGATTTCCTTTGATATGTGCCGAATTACTTGTGTGCTTTGTTGTTTTATTGAACTGTTGAGATTTTCACTGTTGGATATTTGATTGCCGTGATTATTGCTGTTGAGATTTCCGACTGTAATATTGAATCTCTGAATGTTGTGTTGTGATTGTTGTTGGGCTATTGAACATGGAAAATTGATAATGGATATTGGAAATGGAAATTGGATAATTGGAAATTGTGTGGACGACTTTAATGTCACTTGGGAAGTAGTGGTCTGACTCGATGGGTAAAGACTGTTTTGTGGTGGCCTTGACCTGGGTTCTTGTGGAAGCATGTCTATGCTTGGGATGTCTATCCCGTTGATTTATTTGGGATG
>JAKUCV010000427.1:0-10715 GCA_028386065.3 Turnera subulata | reverse complement strand
TGGCTTGAAAGGAACAGACGTACTTTCCAAAATTTGGCAGCAGATGTTGACAGAGTGGTCGATACGGTCCTTGTGCATGCGTCTGTATGGTTTAAGTCCATTCATGCAGACTATCCTTATAGCGCGTCCATGGTGATTTCCAGTTCTCAAACTGTCAGGTCGTGGAGAGGGCCCACGCGCAAATTCTCTTTGTTGGCTACACCCTAGTTGTAATAGCTTAGTGTTCTGCCCTTTATGTCGCTGCATCTCTTTTCTTTGGTAGGGTAATATTGTGATTATGCATTGCATGCCTTCCATGCAGCGCACGTTTTGTTTGCATGTATACTTCTTCTTAATAAATAAGAATATCGTTTAGTATAAAAAAAAAATCATTATCAACCGAATTGGCGGAGATCCGCACAAGCCAACTGATAAATATCAGGAGGCACAGTCAGGGTCCAAAGAGAGTTCGGGCATGACGGAGTAGCCCATCTACTAGTAGTATCTGCTACCTTTATTACAAGACCGTGGAATATAATGAAAAGAAACATCAGAAAATAAAATTGAAAACTGTAAAATGTCTCTAAGAAGAAGTATTGGCATGAGTGGAGCCGAGGGCTTGAATCACCATCAAGTTGTCTGTTTCCACTACGAGCTTCGTCACCTGGAATGAGTGCGCCAGTTGAACGCCCAACCGGATACTGATAGCCTCCCCTTCATGCACAACATATCGAACCGGTAAGAACATGGATTGGGCCGCCACCACCTGACCATTAGCATGACGCAGAACCGCCCCCATGCCCGAACCAGAAGTACCGATACAGGACATGCCCACATTGAGTTTAACAAACCCTCCAACAGGAGGAGACCATGAGGGAGGTCGTGGTGGACCACATTGGTGGTTGACAAGAACCTGGGCCTGTTGGTAGTGTTGTAAGAGTGTCAAGGCAGTTGCACAATGCCCTCTTTGCTGGAGGTCTTGTTCTGGAAGATAAGTTGATTTCGAGCCTTTCATATACCCCACAACACCACAAGGCAGTGTTCAAGCTCTGCCCACCCGCGCCCTGTCATTATTTTGTAAAGCCAATCTGCACCCTCTACCGTGTTAGTGTCAGGTGCCAGAACATGAGACGGGTAAGTTGACCACACCTGAGAAGCCCATGAGCACTCAAAAAATAAATGCATAGTAGACTCAGAGAAGTGATGGCAATAGGGGCATTGATCAACAACCGAAATATGGCGAGCCACAAGGTTAGACCTAACCGGGAGGATATTGGTGCAAAACTTCCAAGCAAAAGATCTAATCTTGGGCGGGATGCTCAATTTCCGTAAGTGGCGCCACCAGGACTTCCAAGAAGCGTCAGTGTTTCCTTCCCGGGCTGAAATTTGAGGGTAGAGGAGGTCCAAGGCAACATGATAACCTGTTTTAACCGAATAAAGGCCAGAATTGGAGAAATGCCAGCATAATTCATCTCCTTGACAGGTCAAGGCCATATGGATAGCACAAATAATAGCTGCCTCCTCAGTATTGAAGACTTGGTGCACCAGGGTCTGGTCCCAATCCCTAGAATAAGGATCCAGGAGCTGATCCACAGTCGCATCGGCTGCAAGAGTCGAAACTGGAGATTCAACCTTAAATCGACCATCCCGTGGGAGCCAACTATCACGCCATATCTTTATTTTCTGTCCGTTGCCCACCGAGAAGCGCATCCCTTTCTCCAAAATGAATCTAGAGTTGATAATGCTGCGCCATGAGTAGCTAGGCATATATCCCATCTGAGCTTCCCAAAAGGAGGAACGTGGGTAGTACCTAGCTTTTAAAATACGAGCCAAGAGGCTAGTATTATCAAGTAGAAGACGAGCTCCTTGCTTAGCTAGGAAGGCGAGATTTGTGGCTTCAAATATTCAGAACCCCATACCTCCAACACCTTTAGAAGAGCAGAGTTTTTCCCACGCCAGCCAATGTAATCTTCGGCGTCCATCACGACTACCCTACCAGAATTGGCGAACCAGGGACTCCAGGTGAGAGCAAGTAGACTTAGGAAGTTGAAAAAAACTCATAAGATAATTAGGGATAGACTGGGCGATTGATTTGATAAAAATCTCCCGCCCTACATCCGTGAGGAACCTTTCCTTCCATTGCCCCATCTTTTTTGCCACCTGGTCACAGATAACAGAGAAAATGGCCTTCTTAGAACGACCAATAAGAGCCGGTAACCCTAAGTACTTATCTAAGGTATCAACAGCCTTTACTCCCAAATCCCCTTGGATATTAGATTGAATCTCATCAGCTACATTTCGGCTAAAAAATACCTCAGATTTGTCAAGGTTAATTTTCTTTCCAGAAGCAACCTCATATTATGACAAAATAGATGAAATAATACCAGCTTCCCTGCGGTTAGCTCTCGCAAATATAATACTATCATCAGCAAAAACGAGATGGGATACCTGAGGGGCTCTAGGGCAGACTCGAACACCATGTAGCTGACCCAACAGGGTAGCTCTGTTAATAAGCGCAGAGAGTCCTTCAGCACAGAACAAGAATAGATAAGGAGATAATGGATCCCCTTGCTGCAGACCCTGTTGTGGAGTAATTGGAGGTTGAGGCACCCTATTAATGAGTAGGGAGTATTTAACCGAGGAAACACACCGCATAACTAGGGAAAACCACATGTCCGGGAATCCCATTTTTGTAAGCATAGCCTAAAAAAAACTCCATTCTACCCGATCATACGCTTTACTCATATCTAACTTCA
Source organism: Turnera subulata (assembly GCA_028386065.3). NCBI lineage: Eukaryota > Viridiplantae > Streptophyta > Magnoliopsida > Malpighiales > Passifloraceae > Turnera > Turnera subulata. Next base: position 7,980 of record JAKUCV010000427.1, on the reverse strand, counting down.
ATCCCATAAAACCCTTCCCTCCTCTACAACGCCTCTTCATATGGTGGAGAGTCTCCAAGGCTATAAGAGCATTGTCAGTAATAAGCCTCCCAGGCACAAAAGCACTTTGTTCCGGACCAATAAGATTAGGGAGCACCTCCCTCAATCGATTAGCTATAGTCTTGGTAATCAATTTGAAGACCACATTACATAAGCTTATAGGTCAAAACTGACTACAATGCTCAGCCTGTTTAACTTTAGAGATCAAAGTCACAAAGGTATGATTAAGGGCAGAGGGATCTTTACCATTATTAAGTACATCCAGAACCATACGACAGACATCATCACGCACCCATCGCCAATACTTCTGAAAAAAATAGCTGTGGAAAACCATCAGGGCCCGACGCCTTGGTAGGATGCATTTGTTTGAGGGAAACAAGTACATCATCTCTAGTATATGGCCTGAGCAAACCATTGGACATAGCATCAGAAACCCTAGGGGCCACACAATCCAGAAAAGCTGACATGTTGCTCGATCCCTGCGTGAGAAATAACTCAGTATAGAAATCCGTAAAGATTTTAGCAATACCAGTTTGGTTGTTAACACATGCTCCCGAGGGAGATCGGATGCGCCGGATTGAATTATCCTTCTTCCTCTGGTTTGACTTATGGAAGAAATACTTGGTATAAAAATACCCCCTCCCGAAGCCACAAAACTCTAGACCTTTGAGCCCACATAAGTTCTTCCTTCCGAATCAATTCCTCCAGCTCCTTTTCCACCAAACGGGTTTGCTGCACCACCTGAAGTGTAGGGATGCGAGCATTTAGTCTTTTCTAGAATTTTCCGCTTCTCCTGCAATTGTATGGTGACATTTTCGAATGAGCTCTTACTCCAAGTGCTCAGTAAGGAGCTACATCGACCAATTTTCTCCATAAGAGACTCCATCGGCAAGGATGCATCCGAATGTGACCAAGAGTTCTCAATAATATCACTGCAGCCTTGTTCCCCAACCCACATTGCTTCAAAGCGAAACATCTTTGGATTAGGGCAGAAAAAACGATCTTGTCTATCCAATAGAAGTTTAAGGGGGTTGTGATCTGACTTCTGACGAGGAAGATGCTTCACCAGAAACCACGGAAAGAGTTGTTGCCAGCCAACCGAAGCTGCTAACCGGTCTAGTCTCTCCTCAATTGCCGCCTCAGCCTCCCTTTGGATCCAAGTGAAATCACAACCTTGGTAACCCAAATCAAAAAGCTGGAAAGAAGCAAGAGCATCCCGGAAACCCTGCATGGCCTCTATCTCCCGCACCGCGCCCCACGTTTCTCAGACTAAAAAAGGATTTCGTTGAAATCTCCCCCACATAGCCACGGTAACTGACTTTGAGAAGCCAGGTCCTGTAGAAGAGCCCACAATCTCCACTTCTCAGTGCTATTCGACCAACCATAAAACCCAGTAAATCTCCACTGTGGAACCGAACTCACACCCTCCACAAGAACATCGATATGATGGAGGCTTAGAGACTATAGGGAGATCTGGCATTCCTCATGCCATAATAAAGCTAAGCCACCACTTCTTGCTCTCCCCTCCCCCTCACACTCCCGAGTCAACAAACCACTCCAACCCAACCGTCTTTGAATACGCTCCATCTCCCATGTTTTTAACGTGGTTTCTGAGAGAAAAACCAGAAGAGGATTTTCAAGCCTAATAAGCTTGCAAAGAATGGACACTGCCCGTGGATCCCCTAAACCACGACAGTTCCAACAGAGGATACTCATGATGATAGCAACCTCCGCCTCTAGTATAAGAGTTGCAGCAGGGACATCCTCATGCATCCGCTTTGGGACCCCTACCTCTCGAGTAATCTTATCAGCCCCCGAAACAAGCTCACCCCTTCGCTTCAAACAACGAGGACTAGAAGGACGTGAATCACTTACCAAACAAGCCCGAGCCCTTCTCTTCCAAGACCTACCTCTCACCACCAAAGTAGTTTCCACCGGAATAACCAAATTCGTTGTCATGGAATTCTGCCTAGGAGAAAAAGGGCCAGAAGACTCACTTTCAGAAAAGCCCTCAGAATGATAAGGAACAACAGGAGTGAGGGAATGGCGAGGTTTGGGCGCTCCTCTAGACTTCTTGCCCGCCAAAGAAACCCCATCTTTCCCGCCAAGCAGCCCCACACCCGGTGTAAAAGTTAGGCCTTGATGCGGAATGTCCTCCACTATTCCGATGCTTCGCAAAGATAGGGTCTCCACAGGAGTCATAGTAACAACCCCCGAACCAGTAGATATTGGGGCAATAGGCTCGAAGATAGGACTAGTCTTGAGGACCTCCTATCCAAAAGAAGAGGCTGGGGCAGCCATAGAGGTTAAGACCTCCGTCGTTGTTATGCCCTGTGGGGGGACATGAGTAGTCCCAGCAGCCTTAAAGATTCCAAAAGAACTTACTCCCACAAGCATTGCATTCAGAGCGTCCTCATCACAATCATCTCGGGCTAGGCCTTTCCCCTTATCGTACCTTTGATCAACAACCTCGACATCTCTGTCATCAAAAGGGTGAGAATGGACAGATTTAACAAGGGACCCTGAACGCTTACCAGAAAAGAAAGAACCCGGGGAAGAAGGAGCCGGTTTGAACAAAAGCTTTGACTAGATGTGTTATTACTTATTACTATTAGTATTACTCGATTTCGATAACACTCACTCGGTCATTTGAATTTTCAATCCATCCCCAAAAGCCAAAAAAAGAAACACTGAAGAATCCCTAGGCCAAACACTCAACACCCATCGTCGATTTGTCCTCCTCCTCCACCCATATAATTCATCGCCGTCCTCAATTTCTCTTCCTTCTAAAAACTCAAAGACCATCGTTGAACCCCAAACCCAAAGGAATCTCGACGGCATCCAAGGATTTTCTCAAAGCAAAAAGAAACACCAAACCCAAGTCAGTGGTTCTCACTTCTAAATCATCAGGGTCTCGACTCTCGAGGCTTGCGTGACGGTTATGATGTGGACTGTTTATGTCAGGTTGGGGTACTTTCAATAAACGAGGCAATAGACGTGGCTCAGGAAGCAGAACTAGATCTGGTATGTGTTTCTGTTTTAAATGCTTTTGTTTTAAAGATTTGGTTACGGGAGGCAACTGATGTTCATGTATGGTTGGTGGAGTGGAAATTACACTTTGCAAACTGCAAAAAGTAAATTAGTTTTATTTTTTTCCTTCTTTTTCTGAGTTTATGACTTGTAAATTTTCCTGTCAATTTTTTCAGGTGATTTTGTCCCTAGAGGCAGATCCTCCTGTTGACAAAGTAATGGATTACAGGTACAACATCTCTCTGCACAGTCCTGTTACAAATCTGCGTATTTCTATTGTTTGGTATGGTTAATGTTTCTTCAGTTTTACTGTGAATTAAGTTATACGTATTCTGACTACGGTGGAAATATATGCTGGTTATTATGGAGTTAAGTGTCCTGAAAGATGTGAATGCATGATTGCTGGTTATTATGGAGTTAAATGTCCTTAAAGATGTGAATACTGTTCAGATTTTTTGCAAGTTGTCTTTGCTTCTCTAGCCCCCTCCTTTGGTAATTAGTGATTGCTTGAGCAAAATCTATTAACTGATATGTCTGCAAAATCAAAACATGAAACGATGCGTATAAAAATTATTATCTTTGTGAGCGTTACATGAGGCATTACTAGGAATATAATTTGCTACTAATCATTAAGTGCATGTGTTGCAGGCAGTATAAGTTCTTTTTTAACTGCATAAAGAATGATGATTATATCCAAATGAAAAGTCTATATACTAGCTAATTGTCTCTAAAGTTGAATTTTCTTTTCGTATTCTAATCATTTAGTTCACTTAAATCAAAATGTCAGCTTCACTGGGTCTTGGTCTATTATTAGTATGGTATTATATATGGAGTAGTAATTTCCTGTGTGATTCAAGATTAAAAAAGAAACACAGGTTCATCAATGTGGAGCATTAGACTGAGAAACAAACTGAAGCAATTGGGGTTTTAGCTCCTGGATTTTGAGCTTCCTCTGTGATTCAAGGTTAAAAATGAAACACAATTTTTTATGTCTTTATGATGCTCAAACCTTCTCTTGCTTAGTTCATTCATCATTGTCACTCACCATCCAACTTAAAATTTCTGTTGCAGCTCTGGTAGTCTTGAAGGTATTTTAGGATAATCACCCACAAAATCTCATTATGTTTGGAGGCTATCTTGGATCAGAGTTGTGGTCTGAAGTTGTGATTTTGATTTAATAATGGAGAAAAAGTCTGATGGAGAAGGCAAAAAGAACAGGTTAAACACCAAAGCAGGAGCATAGTAAAATGTTTAGAATATCTTGGAGCTTATTCGGTTGAAAATTGAACTATTGAATGATGAAATTGGGGTCATTTGACTCATTTGTGTTGATGTGTAAAATTCTCCTAAGTAGGTAATTAAACAGGTAAATGTGTGTTTGTGTTTTTTACTGTCATTAGTGTACAAAAATTGGAAACAGGTATTTAAACAGGTAAACAGGTTGTGTAAATGGATACCTAATTATTGAACTGAAAAAACTAAACAGGTTAAACAGGTCGACCTATGACTGACCCGCGTTTTGGCGGGTTTGTGTCGACACGACCCGATTATTAATTGTGTCGTGTTCGGGTCAAGGGTTCAATACCTATTTACCTGTCTGACCCGACACGAACCCAACCCGCGAACACTAATTGTCAGGTCTACACCAGACCTTTTGAGATCAGTTGGGAGAGAGTATGGGGTTAAGACTTGAGGCCTTCTGCTGCGATATTCATAGGCCCAGAAAAACCAAAGCCCATAATGATGCACACAGTCCAATAATAACCAACCCATCTTCATTCATCACCTATATAAGTCCAATCTGAAAGTCCGGTAACGCTTGTCTGTCCTTGTCCTTTCTTTTAAGTGTTTGTACGTTTTATGTTATAAAATTGGGGGATGAATTTCACTTCTTGATGGAATAATACAAGCTTGATCAAGATAATAATACAACCATGATGAAAGTAATATAACTTCAATGGTAATAATACAACTTTGATAATAATGATAATGGAGAATAATAAAATGTAGTTGGAGGGAGGAAAGAAGAGAGGTGTATGAAAATGAGAAGAGAGTGAAGTTTATGGTAGGATGTCCAAAGTGTAAGTGTGTATGGATGAAGGGGGTATTTATAGGTAAAAATGGAAGGATAAAAACAAATAGGTATGATTAATTTAATAAGATAAAATCAAAAGGATATTAGGTAAAGGAAGATGGTATTAAGAATAGGACAAATAGAATAATAGAGGGTAAATGGCCAAAGAGATGAAAGCAAATGGATGCTAGGTGTTTGGGTAAAATATTTATCGGGGGTAAATTCGGGAACGGTAAAATTGAGTTTTACTGAGTGGTAACAAAGACATTCACATAATTTATTTACAATATTTTAAGAATTTTGTAAATTATTTCTTTTGCTTAAGGTTGGTCAGTTACTTGTTGACCTGCCTTCATCTTTATGTATCTTATCTTATTTTATCAATAAATCTCGATTAGTATTAAAAAAAAATCTGAAAGTCCGGTGACATGAATCCCATTCAAAGTAAGCCCAGAGCTATATATACATCCACTTCCCAGCATAATTCTAAAGCTGCCCGTGGAAGCCAACAGTCATTCGAATTCGTGCAGGAAACCTTGGAGATTGGAGGCAGACAGGTAATGTGCAGTAGAAAATTTTTAGGGGAACAAGTGTAATTGAAACAGTAGAAGTAGGAGTATANCAGAGTTGGATTGTGGTGAAATAGAAATGTTTATATATATGTTCACAGCAGGAAAAGATGTGCAAGAGGGACCAGAAGAATTCTATGGGCTTCTTCAGGAATTAGCATGCATGTCAAACGGAGGGTGAAGGTTGAGTAGATTACAGCAGTGAGAGTATGACTCAACAGAGAGTGTTGATGAAGAAACTGAAATGAATATACAGGAATTGTAACATCTTAGCTTGAGCATTTTTGCTTTGCTTGTATATTTTTGCATTGGGCCAAATTATTTCTCGGAAAAGTTGTTGAATACACGCTAGCTGTTTGCAATTGTTTCTACCATGGCTATCTTATATCTCCTCTATCTCGAACATTTCTATAATTACCAGCAGATTTCTGCTACTTTCATGTTTAGAGTAATCCAGAATTCGGTACTACATATAAAACACGTCCCTCGAAGGAAATCCATAGAATTGTGAAGATATAGACAGATTAGGCATGGCAACTTTGCAAGGGAGACAGTGATACCAACAAGTCCAGGAAAAGACGACAACTAGTAATTGAAGGCTTAGAATTGCTCTGTCTAGCTTCAAACTGCATGATGCAATTAACCTAGAGAGCGCAAGCATTAATATTGAATTCAGTCACCCACATAACAGTCGGTTCTCCAATGTCCATTCCCTGTGGTTCATCTGCTAGATGATCATAGGCCTTCAGTTATCTCCCATGATGCTTGCCAAGGGGACAAAAAAAAAAATTGCAGTACTGATGTGAAGGGCGATCTAACAAGTTGTCGGCAAAATAAATGTTAATTAGAGACCTCTCCATGGGTAAATTTTTGGTTGAAATGGTAACTTGACACAGTATTTGAATCTTTTACTCACTTCACACTCCGTTGTTGAATAATAAAAAAACAAAATACAAGATATCATTGGCCAATACAAATTTCAAACCCAAACGAATTTCACTTAATGGAAGGGTAGATAGATAGGAAACTAAGACCCCCTTCATCAGTTTAATTAAGCCTTGGTTGGAATCAAACCAAAAGCTCACAGCACAACCATCACCAATCCCAAAATTTAGGTAACTTTTGTTGAGATATTGTCATGAACAAGTGGTATGAATGGTGCTGGGACCTTGTTGCCCCAAAATTACTGGAACCAGCAGCAGCATGGATGAGTACAAGATTCCTGATCACGGAAAAAGCCATGCGTGAATATGCGGTTTGCTACATGACCAATGGGACCAAGCAGCTGCATGCAGATAATTGAATAGATAAAGACGTGTGAATGCGAGTTTTCACATCAAACCAATCGAACCAATCACTAACTTTTGTTGAGATATTGTCATGAACAAGTGAGATGAATGGTGCTGGTGTTATAAAACGTGCATATAATGTATGTCATTGTTACACCTAACACACATTATCCTTCTCATTATATAATGTACTGAGTTTATTACCAGGGTATTATTGAATAAGACCGAAATGAGCCATCGACTCTTCCTCCTACTGCATCCCTTCTTCACTTCTCTTCATCTTTTTCCTCATCACCATCTCATTATTTTCTAACACGTTATCAGACACGATCGTCCCTACCCTGAGCAAACCAAAAGAAAACCAAAGAAACCAGTACAAAATGGTTGAAGGAAGAAGAGGCCAGTGCAAGAAAACCAGGAAAACACCCAAAAATCCGCCTCTGCCATTTTTCACTCCAATTTGTTACGTGCAACTAATCGTCTCACCGCCGCCACCAGCTGCGTCGTCATCCCGTCGCCGCCTTCGTCCATTACCGCCGCCGGACGGGCAGCCAATAGGTGGAAACCTTCGAGCAACCCGTCGGGTCTTCTCCTCCTCGTCGGGTCTCCCCCACGGATCCTCCTTCACGCGACGGTCGCGCATCCTCAGGCCGGCAACGACAACACCTCACGCCAGCCCCTTCCATCGCGCCTCCTTTTTCCCCCCGTTTCCGCTCCCGTTGCAGCGCCACCGCCGTCGCTGCAAGTAGAGACGATCCGTCGGACCCGACTCGACCGCGCTGATGTGGTCAATCCTGCAAGTGCACAGAATCGTCGTGGTACTCAAGGTCGTATCCACAGAGACTAGGCAAGATATTAGATGATTCAATCTAATGGCTAAGAAAATAAATGAAGAGAAATAATATCGGAATTGAAGATTGATAAAATATTGAATTGAATGCAAAGAGAAGAGAGAGTAGAAATGACAATGAAAATGATA